>CM058229.1:86802756-86969116 GCA_030180135.1 Orychophragmus violaceus | reverse complement strand
ATCACATTGTACGAACTCTAGAGATAGTTGTATTGTCGAGATCGGACAATTCATGTGATACTAGGTAGTCATAATGTTTTGCTAGAAACCACTTATGACAAAATGAGTTGTAGCTCATTTCTGGTATCGTGTGAACCTACAGGGTCACACACCTAAGCAAGTTGGATATACTCTGCATGGGATTGATCATTGGCATATGGTCTGATCGATGTGTATTAGATACACATCGAGTTGAGTTTCTAAGAGGTGTATCGATCGACACCATTGGGTGCGTCGGTCGATACAGGGCGTGTGTCGGTCGACACCACTAAGTGTGTCGGTCGACACAAGGGCGAAACCGAGACTGATGTTTCGGTTCACCGCGAGGTCAATATATAAACTCGTTCTTTGTATCTCGACGAGTAAGTGTGTTACGAGCCGCCCAGACAGTTTTCTGAGACAGAAAACAGAAGCTCTTCCTCTAGAAACCAAGGTCCCAAAGAGATCCGAGCACCGGCGCTAGCAACCCGGCGGATTCCAGCTTGTGTGCGTGTGGACTACGATAGAGGCGCAGCATCTGAGGCGCAGTAGATCTCGTATTACCTGATCCATCTTCCGCTGCCAAACACCAGGTAATCACGAGGTGAGATCCAGATTCAATTAACTAGACCCTAGATCCTAGGCTATCGGGAACTCGCGAGAATTCTGAATCTGTAGAATTGGCTCGGATTCCCAACATAAACACGATTAGAAGAGTTAGATATCATGATTGATCAAGTAGCTTTCAGGGCGATTGTTTGCAAGATGTTATTAACTAAGAACTTATTTCTTGTTATTGATTTGGACTAAGATGATATTCTGGATCCCTAGCACTCACACTCATTAGGTAATCCAAATTACTCAACCCTCTTTATGTTTTTCAGGTAATCCGGTGAGTCGCAGGAGTAGATAATAAGGTGTGGTGCATTGTTTCGGAAAGCGGGATCTTTTCAAGTGTCATTTCATTATTTAAGACTTATGTGATTCTTTTGGTTTATGATTAAGATGATTTGGTTTTGGTTTTGTAAGAATTCGAGTTTCGTTCTAATAAAGTACACCGTTTATGGATTTAAATTATGGATTATGTGGATTGTGATTGTGGTTACGAGAATGTAGATGATGGATTTGAAAGCTGAAAGGTCTTATAAAGGATCTTCAAGGACACAATTATGGCCGGCATCATGATTATGCCTTACGATCTCTATGCCAATGGCATGTGAATGTTTGAATAAAAAGCGGAGGTTAGTGTTTTTGGTAGACGCAGAGGTGTGGTGATGCTTTTTGGTTGCACCGTGGTTAGGTGTTTCTCAGCCATCGGACGACTCGGTTATTTTCTGGCATGCATGGTAATTTCTTTGTGGCTGTTGGTTATTGGTAACGGTCCTCCTTTGTTGTTTATGATTATGTTTCATTTTTCCAGGTTGGGTTTGGTATCCACTACAAAAACACGCCTTTTGCGACTTAATTTTCAGTCGCTAAATTTTGCGAGTACCGACCTACTAAGTTGTTAATGATATTGTGACTAATATAGATTGTCGCTCTTTAGTCGCTAAATTGTGATCACAACTTATAATTCGATAGTTAGTCGCTACACTAGCGACTATGTAGCGACTAAATTCGGTGGATTGCTAACCGGTTGCCTTTTAGTCGCAAAACCGGTATAAACCCACATTTTTATTGTTTTAAATTTGGGAAACTAATTTGTACCTAATATTTGCGACTGTTATTAGTAGTCGCTAAAATGGTCTCATATTAGTCGCAAAATAGTCTTTATGTACAAACAAAGGTCATAACTTCTCCTCTGCCACACAAACACCAAAGACAAACAAAAATGTTTTAATAAATTAAGAAAAAACAGAGGGAAAACGTTTTATAAGTGGAAAATGTCTGGAGATTATAACTACACAAATGGTCGGGAATGGATGCATAACCGGATTGATGTAGCAATAGGAAATTTCATGGCAGAATTCATAACGGGTCGATAATCTTTTTATCTTATTTGCAAATAGCCAACCTTTTGCGCAGAGCAATGGCGGTAAATTTCTATGTCCTTGTGATAGTTTCAAGAACGATAAATAAATTATGCCGAGAAGAAGAATACAAAAGCATTTGTATAGGAATGGATTTATACTTGATTATTATGTTTGATATAAGCATGAAGATGAAGTTTATATGGGTTTAGGAACGAGTTATGTTGATACGATATGGGTCAGTGGGAGTGAAGGAGTGGGTAATTTCGTAGAAGATAGATATTCAGATATGGTGTATGATGCATATCCTGATAACGTAGATTTTGATTACTATCATCAGTATGATAGTTATCAAAATAAGGAGGAACATGGTAGTTATCCGAATGTAGATGAACATGTTCCTAATCATTCAAAAAAATTCAACCACTTGTTAGAAGGAGCGAAAAATCCATTGTACGATGGTTGTCGTGGTCACTCGCAGTTATCCTTAGCTGCTCGAGTCATGAAAAAGAAGGCAGAGCATAATATCAGTGAAAGGGCAGTGGATTTGATATGCGAAATATTTACAGTTTTGCCAGAAAGAAATCAGACAACCGATTCACATTATGCGAGAGAAATTGATGCGCAATTTAGGCCCCCCATGTCATCCATTGATGTTGGCTTCAACAATTGTATGATATTCTGGAAATATGATGATAGGTTAGATAAGTGTCGGTTTTGTAATTCACCAAGATGGAAGCCTAACGAGCAACGCTGTAGGACCAATATACCGTACAACCGTATGTGGTATATGCCTACTGCTGACAGATTAAAGAGAATGTATCAGAGTGAGAAGATTGCAGCGGCAATGAGATGGCATGCAGAGCACCAAGCAAAAGAGGGAAAAATGTGTCATTCGTGTGATGCGTCAAAGTGGAAATATTTTCAAGATTAGTATACCCTATTTTCACAAGAAACCCGCAATGTTTATCTTTGACATTGTACAGATGGGTTCAATCCATTTGGCATGTCTAATAATCATTCGTTGTGGCATGTGATCTTGACTCCATATAATTTACCCCTGATATGTGCATGAATACGGAGTACTTTTTTCTTACAGTAATGAATATTGGGCCAAAGAATATGTGAGGTACTCTCGATATATTCCTCTAGCCTCTTGTTGAGGAGTTAAAAGAATTGTGGTGTAATGGAGTCGATGCATCAGATGTGTACTTAAATCAAAATTTCAATCTAAAAGCAGTTCTGCTGTGGAAGATCAGCGACTTTCCGGCATATAACATGTTATCAGGATGGACCACCCATGGAAATTTATCATGTCCATGGTGCATGGATGATACAAAATATTTGTATCTGCCAATTGGAAGAAAGACGTGTTGGTTCGATTGTCACCGAAGATTTCTTCCAAAGGGTCATCCACTGAGGAAAAATAAAAAGACTTCTTGAAGGGAAAAGACGATGGGAATGAGTATCCACCAGAGTTTAACCGGTGAGCAAGGCTATTCCTACCGTTTGTGTCATGTAAATCCACCAAAACTAAGGATTTTGGTGGAAAAGATCATGAAAATAAGATGCCCGGCTATGGGAAGAAGAATAACTGGCACAAAGAAAGCATATTTTGGGAATTACCGTATTGGAGGGGCTTAATCTTTGACATAATCTCGATTTTATGCATATCGAGAAGATTGTTTTTGACAACATTTAAAAACTCTTATGCGAGTGAAGGATACATCAAAAGACAACATCCCATCGAGATTGGATATAGATCAATTCTGTTCTCGGCCACACTTACATGTTGATAGTTGATAGTATCATATTTTATATGTTTATAGTATCATAATTTTCATAGTTTTCATGCATTTTGCATTCATACTTAAGCATATTATTAGGAATTCATGCATTTAGGATTTAGTGTGTTTAGGATTAGAGTTTGCATTATTTGTCCTTTCTTAAATAATATTTAGGTGATGTTGGAGCTTTTGGAGGAGTTCTTGATGATTGGAAAAGAGTCTTGGACCATGAGAAGTGTTTGGGATCAAGAGGAGATGTTTTGAATAAAGGAAGACCCATATTGTGCATGTATCGACCCACAATACCGACCAAAACCAGTCCATACAAAGCCATCCGGAACCACCATTTTCACAGGGACGCATACCGACTCTGTGTACCAATCAAACGCGTCTGGTATTGGTTACACTCGACGTACCGATCGCTCCATACCGGAAAGAAGCAGTCGGTATCCAACATCTTCAATTTGATGCATTTTGGACAGGGACTCATATGGACTTGCCATACAGACCAGAAACGGTCGGTACAAGCCTGTCGAAGCTCCCACTATAAATTTGTAATTTTGGGTTTCTAAAACCCGAAGCTACCTAAGCCTTAGATTTCTTTTGTCTTATGCTTTTGTTTATGATTTTAGAGCTTGTCCTTTGATTTTAAGTTTAATTAAGTGTTTCTCTTGTTTCTCTTAATCTCTCTTTCTATTTATGATTTCTCACATCTCTTTTATGATTAGGGAGTAAAGTTTTTGGGTTTTGTGGATGAGGTTGATTTAGATGGTTTATGTGATGATTAGTGATGTTTAGGACTTATTTATGAATGATCCTTCTCTAATTAGTTGATCTCTATGCTAGGTTGCAAGGAATTGTTGAATCTAGATGCTAGGATTTTCATGCCCGAAAGGTGTTCGATGAAATGCTTGAATGAACTTTTTAGAGAATTTTCACTCTTAGCCTAAGAGATTAGTTGTCTAAGGTGATTATTGGTAATGAGAACTTGTTTGCATTGCTTGTTTATCTCTTAATCACAAATGAGAATTTGATCTTGATTAGGGATTAGAAAAAGGGATTAGTGCCAAGAGATTGGATTAGTCTAATGATTAGTGTTCTTAGCCTAAGGATTAGCTTTGCTAAAAGGTGTTTGATGGATATTAATGCTTGTTTGTCTTGTAATTTGCAAATGAGAATTGAATGATTTCATGATTAGCATAGGAGTTATGAACATGAGAATGTGATTAGCTTAATTATGATCATTAGTCTTGTTTAGCAATGTTTGATTGATTGAAGCATCATTGATTTTCTCTAGATCGCGTAGTCTCCATAGCCTCATCCTAGGACCCTTCTTTCAGCTTGTTTGTCTTCTCGTTTAGTGTCTGCTTAGTGTCTTGTTGCTTTCTTGTTTTGATTTTTGTTTAGGTTGTTAGATAACCCTTTTTTATTGGATTTGTTTAGCTTGAGTAGTATCTTGCATTCTTGATGTGTTATTCTTCTTGCCTCCCTGGATTGATACCTCAAATGCTACATCGACATGTGTAGAGGTTTGAGGAATTGATAGAGTGATAGTAGTGCTTAGAGACCGAAAAAACCTCGCTATCAATAGTGGTGGTAGAGCTCCTTTCCCAGTCTACTCACTGACAAACGAAGCCAGGACTAAGCTGTTGGAATGTGTGAAGCATGAGGTCGAATTCCCAGATGGTTATGCTTCAGACTTAGCAAGTTGTGCTGATATGGGTAATGCACAATTTTTCGGGATGAAGAGTCATGACTGCCATGTCTTTATGCAGCGACTACTTCCATTTATCTTTGCAGAACTCCTAGACAAGAACGTGCACCTCATGTTAGCATGTACTGATTATTCAGAGTATTTTGAATATATATGTAGTTTCGAGTTTTTATTTTGTATTAACCAGATGATGTTTTATTTTCTTTAAGTCGTAGGAATCGGAGGATTTTTTCGTGACTTATGTTCAAGAACTTTGCAGAAGAGTTTCTTCCAATTGCTAAAGGCAGACATAGTTTTTATTCTTTGCAATTTGGAGAAGATCTTTCCACCATCATTTTCGACGTGATGGAGCACCTTCCTATACGTCTCCCCTACGAAGGTGAATTAGGAGGCAATGTTCAATACTGGTTGATGTACCCTTTTGAAAGGTTTTTCAAAAATCTTAAAGGGAAAGCAAAGAACAAAAGATATGCAGATGGATATATTGTTTAATCATATCTAAATGAATATATTGCTTATTTCATTGAGAATTATTTCGCCTTGAATATACACACAAATTTAAGGTAAATTTCTATCTAGTCTAGGGAGACATGCACATGCTAACTATTCTGAAGTTCTATATATTGACTCTTGTTGTCTAGTTAACAAGATACAATGAAGGTGGAGTCTCTGAATATCATGGCAAAGACGTACCCGATATATTTTCTCAGGTTGGTCGTCCAAGTGGCGAAATGCATGAAATGTGGCTTTCTCCGGATGATTATCAATGTGCACATGCTTATCTTTTACGAAATTGCGCTTATTTTCGACCAATTTGAGATACAACTTAAATTAATTTATCTATTGTGTTGGTCTCATATACATGTTGGTCTTAAACAGTATGTTCGAAGACTTTATCTCTGGAAAATATTCAGATCTCTCCGAAAAAGAACTCTCTGAGAAAAGAGCTGACGAATATAATACATGGGTACAAGACTATGTATGTCTGAATAATATTTATTATGTATACATTTTATATGTATGGTCTCTATACTTCTATATTTTGATATTGTTTGTTTATCTATATGCAGGTTACTTACTGGAACGTACACCCATCCATTGCCTCCTTGGGTTCAAGACATAGTGCATGGACTCGTCAACAAGGCTCGAACTTAGCCTATCTTTTATACAAGAGGATATTTGTTTCGAACAAAAAATCACAGCGAGGGATGAAAGACATGTAATTATGGTGTATGTGTTAATGGAGAACATTACAGTGATGCATCAGATGCTTCTTATTTCAACGTGATCTAAACGGATATAATACAACTTCAGTACGAGGGGATGGTCAATTTGAGAATCACACTCTTTAAGTGTAACTGGTATGAACCTGTTCTTGGTTGAGGCACTCTAAGGAGCAATGCTAGCATTGTAGACGTTCGTGCATCGAGAAAGTCAACCTGAGGGAAAATTTTTGGCTCAATGTTGTTAAAGTCAACCTGAGGGAAAATTTTTCAAGGGAATATGTCAACACAGAAATGACTCTTTTGCAGCAGGAAAATGATGATCCGGTGATGATGACTACAACTGAAGATCTCGTTCCCCAGAATTTTGTACATCATGAAAACCCAATCAATCTCGATAATGATGTCGGAGATGAAGAACCAGATGACGAATTTCGGTTTAATCTATTTTCTTTTGATGATGACGATGAAGATGAAGAAGAGGAAGACGATGAAACGAAAGATGACGAAGAACCGTAGTGATTAATGTATTTCAGATTGCAAATAACTTCAACTAGACATGATACTAATTTCATATGGAGTATGTTAATGTATGGTGTCTAATGTTAATGTTAATGTTTAATGTTTATGACATCTTGCTCTTGTTTTAGTTATAAGGTTAATGATTAATGTTTAATTAAAATTTCTAATGTTAATGTTTAATAATAATTTCATAATATTTAATGTTCAAATACAATTTCATTATGTTTGTTAAAGTTTAAACTCTTAAAATTAATTTGTAAATTAACAAATATTTAGCGACTAACTACTGACTAAACAAGGTTTCATAATTTTAGCGCCACAAATAAATTAGCCCTCCTAAATGTTATGGCCCAATTAACCTAAACCGCCAGACCAATTCTGAATTTGACAGAACCACCAAAACAATTTGGCTTAATTTTTGGGTCAACCTGGAATTTTTCCCTTTGATTTTTCCCCGAAATCGACAAAGGGGTCGATTCCAATTCTAAACCTAATTTCATTTTATTCTTTCTCGAAAATTCATCGCCTCTCTCGTTCTCTCTATTGATCTTTCTTCTCGGTCTTTGCCACTGAAATCTCTAACCTCTCTAAATCTCTCTATGTTCGATCTCTCTCTCTTTGTGGTTGATCACTCTCTTTCTCTGTATTCCATCTCTCTCCCTTTTTCACAAACCCTAAATCGCTCTCTCTCTGTGGTCGATCTCTCTCTATCTCTCTGTTTGATTTCCCTCTCTCTGCTCGTTATTTCGTTTCATCTCTAATGGCCGTTAACCTCCCGTCGCCGTCGAGACTCAGCCTTCCTCTTCCACAGTATGAATTCACTTCGGCTCTCAGACAAACCTCTCAAGGCCACTCTATGAACCCTCAATCTCATAGGGGAGGCACTTCGAGTGCTACTCCCAGACATAACACTCAAGTTCACGGTAACTAGTCTCCTTTTTTGTGACATTTGTTATAGGATTATAATGTTCGATAAACAAATGCTTAGAATTATAGGACTTGAGTCGGTTGTATTAACTCATGTTGTCTGGTTCTTGTCTAGAAGATGTTTTTATTGCTTAAGATCATGTTTAGAAGATGTATGTATTGCTTGAGTTCATGTTTAGAAGATGTTTGTATTGCTTGAGTGTATGTCTAGAAGATGTATGTACTGCTTGAGTTCATGTTTAGAAAATGTATGCATTTCTTGATTGAGGAATGTATGTACTGGATTGGCTTGCAGCGGATTCGGTTCATATTGTCAAGTCTGTTCATGATCATGTACTTAATCATGTATTGTTCAATGCGTGATTGTTTATGTCTGTTTTTCTCTAGTGGTTCTATGTATTGAGTTCTCTAGTGGTTCGGTATATTGAGTTCTCGTGTGGTTTTGTGTCTTAAGAAACTTTCTTGTATGTTCTTAATCATGTTCTTAATCAGCATTGTTTGTGTTCGATTATTTCCATATAGATGTAATTGTAGTGAGTATTTTTTGTGTTTATCTGAATATGTATGTGTTTGAGTATTGTCTATATTTAACTTCTATGTTTTGTTCAATATGTCAGGTCAGATAACTCCTACACAAGCCTCTCCGGCTCGTTCAGTTCATGTATCTCAACAACCGAGGCCGTCTCTGAATCAGGACTCCGAAGCTCACAATAATCAGGCGCCTGAAGTCCAGCATTCCAACCAATTGGATGAAGCAGGGTTTGACAGGGTTGATGACAATGCTGATATTCAACCAAATCTCGAGGAAAGGTGTCTCCGCTATCTTGAGAGGCTGCTAGCCATGCCAAACCGTGATCAGTGGACGACTATGCTCTCTCCACTACTTCCTCAGCCGCCAAATACCACTTGATATAAGCATCTCTCTCTCTCTCTCTCTCTCTCTCTCTCTCTCTCTCTCTCTCTCTCCTCTCTCTCTCTCTCTCTCTCTCTCTCTCTCTCTCTCTCTCTCTCTCTCTCTCTCTCTCTCTCTCTCTCTCTCTCTCTCTCTCTCTCTCTCTCTCTCTCTCTCTGTGTGTGTGTGTGTGTGTGTGTGTAGGTTGGTCGTTAGAAGTCTGTTTTGGTCCGAAAAATTACTAGATCTTCACAAACAAGTTTGATGGAGCATTTTACAGTTGGAGTCATGTGCCTCGGCCGTGAGCAGAGCAATACTTCCTTGAATTTTCGATTAGTATAGTACATTAGTCTGTCTTTTATTTTACTTTTCATTATTATCTTACTAACATGATTATGCTACTTCTGCTGTAGAAAGAGCACCACTGGGGTTACCTAATAACATGGATCGTTCAAGAACATTTTTAGGCGATTTGTCAGAGGAGAATGAAGGATATGGTCAGCAAAGCTCAGCTTTCAGGTTTGCAACCTGCATGAATGTCAAAAAAAAATCTGGAAAGAAATGTTGGCCTATTGGGACACTGATGAAGGTAAACAGAGGAGTGAGACCATTTCTACTCCTCGGAATTCTGATCGTGGCGGTATCGGTCCTCACAAGAACTACAGTGGGCAGTAGTCTTTTATGCAAATTCCTCTATCTTCTAATGCTTCTCTGATTTATATACTTTTGTTTAACTATTTTATTTTTTTCTTACATTTTCAAGAAGAGAAGTTGGGTAGAGCAGTCAGTTTCGTTGAAGTCTTCCCGAAGACCCACACAAAACCAGATGGAACTTACATTGACTTGAAGGTGAAACAGGTCGCAGAGAAGTATAAGGAGAAGCTTGAGGTAAAGCAGGCTGAGATTGAAGCAGAAACTTCTGATGGGACTTCGCGACCTAGAGAGCTGACCACCATGAGATCAGTGAACTCTTTCTTTAGGTAACTATGCTTCTGTGAAATCATTAAGCATTTCTGTTTGAATGTATATGAGTACATATGGTTTGTTGCATATATGAATATGTTGCATATATGAATACATGTGTTATTGGTAGTAAGACAGAGGTGTTAATGATCATGTTATTGTTCAGTTGTGTAATTGCTTGTGTGTTGATGATTCAGTTATTGTTCATATGTGTTAATGATTCTGTTATTTGAATCTTTTGTCATTCTTTACCCATTTCCTAACTATGTCAAAATCTTTTTTATTTCCAGTAAACAATTGTGGATGATATAGGCCATGCTAATGGTATTGGAAGTCTCGGAGTGTCTCACGCCTCCAGAAAGCACAAGTACCCGGGTAGATTTTCGACATATAACTCGCTCAAACAACAGCTCGAAGAAGCCAAGCGCCAAATTGAGACACAAGCTGCTGAGCTAGCTTGACAAGCAAATAAGCAGAAGGAGTTGGGCATGGTGGAAAAATATCTTCGACAAACAGACCCGACATACCTTAACTTCTGCAAAACTCAGACTGCTGAGCCAACGTCTCCCTCTTCTCCTACTCCTTAGGACTCTACTTGTTCACATTTGTATAAACTTGTATATAATGTTTGGATGCTCTAGTATTTGGTTTTAAGATCAGTGTATGCACTTTAGGTTTATACTTTAATTAATATATCATGTTGTCTTAAAAGCTTTTAGATTCATAATTTAACAAAATACAGAAACCAAATAGTGGAAAACCAAAACCAAATTGGAATTAAATTCTTATCCCGGTTCAAGTGGTTAGTCACGATAATAGTCACAAATCAGTCGCTAAGTAGTCATAATATGGACAAAACTTAAATTTCTATGACTAATTTTGTCGCTAAAACGTCGCTAGGATAGTCGTCAAATAGTCGCCAAATACTCACTACTTTAACGACTACGTAGCGACCAAACATTTGGCGACTTTAGAGAAATTGTAATATAGTTGCTATTTTGGTTGTAAAAGTGTTGCTTATTAGTCCCTAAACTTATCGACTCAGTAGCGACTAATATTAACGTAATATATATAGTCGTTAAATAATCACAAATTAGCGACTAACATAACTACTAATAAAATTAGCGACGAAAAATTAGCGTCTAACTCATTTAGTCACTATTGAGACCCAATTGCAATTATATCCGTAGTCACAAAAAACGTATTTTTGTCGTGATCGTTTTATGAGTTTGACCTTTGTCTTAAAAGTCGGTGTTACTCTTTTAAGCTTTCGGAAGTGCAACTTGGTCGTGTTGTATGGTTTTGGGTATTCTTAGATTAGCATTCTCATTGATTCATTAAATCTTAGAAATTAGTCTCTTTCCGCTGTTTCTAAATTAATATGAATAACCAATTTTTTTTTCTATGGTCGTGTTTATGGCTTTTCCACGTTTTATGGTATTTTTAGTTCAGGTTCTAAAGAATCTTGTAAAGGTTTTTAACCACTTCCACTTGTTGACAAAAAAAAGAAAAAAACCACTTCCACTTGGAGTTAGTTTGTAAAGAAATCCCGATAGTGCTTAGCACTAGCCCAAAACCGTAATACCCGAGAGACCTAAAAGAAACTTTCTAAGTATGAAAAAATTTATGGAAGAACTTTTAGAGAAATTTGGAGACACTTAGAAAAATTTAGAGAACTTGAATGACACTCTTTCTTTAAATTTGTTTTTATTCACTTGTTCAACTTCTTGTTGTACATTTACAAATGAGAAGGTGAAGAGGTATTTATAGCCTCCCACAACTAGATCTAGAATATTCTACTATAACCTCCTTAGTTCCTAGATATTTTACTAATCTCTAGATTTTTCTACTAAAATATTTAGATTTTTATTATACAACATCTAGAGTTTTCTACACAAATATCTAATTAATTATCTAATAGAATTAAAACACTTATGGAGGTGGAGATCTTCTAGAGTATTTCTAGATAAACTTTTAGATTTTGGGTTTAGTTTTGGGTTTGGTCCTAAAAAGGTAATTGGACCATGAACCCATAATATGGCATAACCCAAAATCAATTTTTATTTCAATACTCCCCCTTAAACTTGATTTTGTCAACCATTCCGAGCTTCGATCAGAGTAACTCGAACTGACCTTTTGGTACTTCTGAGAGAATCCTCGAGCAACCAACCTTGCTTTAAATCTGTCAATGCTCCCATCCGTCTTCTGCTTAATTCGATACACCCATTTGCAAGAAACGAGATGGACATCCTTGGGTTTTGGAACTAAATCCCAAGTTTCATTCTTCATGAGAGCATTCATCTCTTCGTTCATTGCGGTCTCCCACTCGGTTACACCTTTTGCTTCATCATAAGATGATGGTTCTTCTTTATCTAATGGAACTACAAAGTAGCATGAGTAAGTAGTGACAAACTTGTCATCCCTGAACCGAGCAGGCCTAACAATGTTCATTTTAGGCCGTTGATTAGAAATCGAACCATGATCTTCCCCATCCTCTTCTTCTTGGTCATTGCTCTCCCTTTCACCTTGTGTTTCCTTTTCAGGACTTCCACTCTCACTTGGAACTTGGAGAACTGGTTCATCTACCTTGGAGAAACTTGCACCATCTTGCTCAACCAAGACTTGATGTGGCCCATAAAATGAGGAAACTTCATCAAAGACAACATCATGAGACACAATGTACTTATGTGTCTCGGGATCCATACACCTCCAGCCCTTCTTTTGCTCATCATAACCAACAAATAGGCATTTCTTTGCCTTTGCCTCTAGCTTGGTCCTTTGAGAGTCAAAAACATGGACGTAGCATATTGATCCAAATATTCTGAGATGTTTCACCGTTGGCTTCTTCCCATGGATCATCTCATAAGGGGACTTCATATTGTTTGGACTTAGTGGACTCCGATTAATGACATAAGTTGCACATCTCATGCCTTCCGCCCATAAAGCTTTAGGCAGGTTCTTGTCATGTAGCCAGCTTCTACATGTCTCACTCAGATGTCTGGTCTTCCTTTCCGCTACTCCATTTTGCTGAGGTGTATATGGACATGTAAATTTTCTCTTTATACCATGATTTTGTCAAAAAAGTGACACTCCTTTGACATGAACTCCCCTCCATTATCCGTCCTTAGGGTCTTGATCTTTCGACCTAACTTTCCTTCCACGGTGACCTTGAATTCTTGAAACCTTGAAAATACTTCGGACTTTTCCTTCACAAAGTATACCCAAGTGTACCGTGAGAAATCATCAACGAACAACAGCATATAGCGAAACCCGGAATAAGAGGATGTTCTTGTCGGACCCATCAAATCGCTATGGATCCTCTCCAAAGGAGCACCGCAACTTGAAGTAGAATTGTCAAATGGAAGTCTATGTGATTTTCCATACTGACAACCTTCACAAAGCTTTCCGTCATATTGAATCTTCAACTTCGGGAGCCCATTAACCAAATCCTTATTCACCATGACCTTGAGCTTAGTCATATTTATGTGACCAAGCCTAGCATGCCATATAAAGGCGTTATCATTAGTGCTCATCTTTTCAACGTATGAGTTGGAAACCGATAAAACATATATATCTTTAACTCGTTCTCCGGTGTGAACCACGTCCGCCTATAATTCTTTAATATTATTCAAGAATTTAACATCCCTTGGGCCAAATAAAAAATAGTTACCTGAGTCCACCGCATTTACCACAGAGAGAAGATTCTTCTTTACTCCAGGAACATGGTATACATTCTAGAGAGTAATTGGGCTTCCATCATCTTCTTCAATGGCAACCGTCCCTTCCTTCTCAACATGGCGGATTGAATTATCCGCAGTAATGATGGCTTCTTTCCCGTCATGGCGCTGAAGATTAGAAAATAACTTCCCGTCTCCGGTAATATGATGGCTACAACCAGAATCTACAATCCAATCGCTTCCAAGATTTTTAGTTGTGGATGTACCTGACGATGCAGCCTCCACCGAGAAACATTTTCCCCATTCATCATCTTCGGTATGACCTTTTGATTCTGCCATATTTATTTCCTTCAGCTTGACTCGACAATCCTTTTTTCACTTGAATCATTTCTTATCTCCCATGGAAGATCCTTCTCGTCCATCATTATTCTTTGAACCGCCATCCTTGGGTTTGGCTTTGAGCTTTGGTGTCTCCGTGCTACAAAAGCGTTCCCCGAGTCACCATGGACTTTAGCTCCAGCCATTTGCATGGCTAACGATTCTTGCGAAGCTAGAAGATTTTCAAACTCCTCCAAGGAAGGTTGCGTAGCCCATCCTTGAACTGATGTCACGAACGGTGTATACTCGGAGCGTAAACCTCGAATAATATACCGCTTCAACCGTGCTTCCAAAATAGATTCTTCCGGATTAAGAGTATAAATCTCAGAGCAAAGTTTTTTTACCTTGATGAAGAACTATGAGATAGAAGCTTCCCCCTGCTTCGCATTTGCTAGTTCATTCTCTAACAGTTGTAGCCTAGCCTCATTCTTCTTGTTGAACAATTGATCCAACGCCTTCCAAATAGAACTAGCGGATGTACACCTTGAGACATGCTCAAATACTCCCGAGGATATAGACCTCTTCAAAGCAAACTCCGCCTTGGCATTCTTCCGTATCCACTCCTTTGTCGCTTCTGCGGTTGCAGCATTTCCCCGTGGTGGTGTTGTGCTGCTACCACCGACGACTTCCCATAAGTCCTCACTCACCAAGTATGACTCCATATATGACTTCCATAACCGATAGTTAGATTGGTTTAAAATCTCCATTCTCAATCCAACAACACGAACCGTCGACTCCATACTTATAATAAACTCAAGCTCTCTTAAACCCCGAACTCGAAAAGAACCAAATTAGAATGACTCTGATACCATGTAAAGAAATTCCGATAGTGCTTAGCACTAGCCCAATACCGTAATACCCGAGAGACCCAAAAGAAACTTTCTAAGTATGAATAAATTTATGGAAGAACTCTTAGAAAAATTTGGAGACACTTAGAAAAATTTAGAGAACTTAAGAAGAATGACACTCTTTCTTTAAACTTGTTTTTATTCACTTGTTCAATATTTACAAATGAGAGGGTGAAGAGGTATTCATAGGCTCCCACAACTAGATCTAGAATATTCTAGCATAACCTTCTTAGTTTCTAGATATATTACTAATCTCTATATTTTTCTACTAAAATATCTAGATTTTTATTATACAACATTCTAAAGTTTTCTACACAAATATCTAATTAATTATCTAATAGAATTATCTAGAAACATTTATTGAGGTGGAGATCTTCTAGAGTATTTCTAAATAAACTTCTAGATTTTGGGCTTAGTTTTGGGTTTGGTCCTAAACGGCTAATTGGACCATGAACCCATAATATAACATAACCCAAAATCAAGTTTAATTTCAATATATTTGACATTTCTCTCACGTATATTTATCATTTGTAACCGTTTTCTTTCTATTTTCTTTTTCTTAAATCATACTATTACTGTTCGTATTTAAGGGCCCTACCCTGTAACCGCGTCCGTGTTTTAGAACTTGTTTTTTTGTTCGTTTGGTAACTGTTTTCGTTTGGTAATCTTAAATTAGAAACTGTTCATGTGAACTAAAACAACCTTTAGTGAAAACGAAAAAAATGAGATTTTGGAAAAAAGCATATCAATAATGTCAGGATGAAAATAAAAAATCTGGGATGTGTGGTCGATGGTGTGTAACGTGTGCATATCATTTTTTTTTTTTTGCGTAAATGTAAAAACTGAAAAGGAGTGTCTAGTTTTTTTTTTGTCAACGAAAAGGAGTGTCAATAAATAGCGAGTATTGCTACTCATAATCCCGCATCACTCTCTCACTCGCAGCTCTCCTCCAACCTAAGAGTCAGGTCTTTCTCTTTCTTTCTCTTTTATTACAAGTTTCCACATGATTTCCTGTTAAGTATGTAACTATGTATGTACAATTATGTTAAAGTATGTACAATTATGGAGCCTGAGAAACAATATTTCGGTAGAATAATACCGACCAAGGGTATTGACTTCTTTTTATTTTGTGATAAGTAAAAAACAGAGTTTGTGTGTGACTTCCGTTTCCTGTCTTTTTTACCAAGTTTGTTGATTTTTAAATATTTTTTTAAAAATTAATTTTGTTGTTTCTTGTTTGTTAGTGTGTTGAAGTTAGAAGGTTGGAAACAATGTCTGAAAAAGTCGGAGCGATGGGAGGCAAGGGAGGCAATCAATGGGATGACGGTGGCGATCACGAGGGTGTGAAGAAGATAGAGGTTATTGTTGGTAGAGTAATTGAGCAAATTAGGTTTGATTATCTCAAAAACGGACAGACAATGGAAGGACCCGCCCATGGAGTGAAAGGAGCCAGATCTTCCATTTCAACAGTGCGTATTACATATTTCTTTTTTTCTTTCTCAAGAACGTTTTCTATAAATAAATAAAATGTTAATTATTACTGAAATTTTTTCATTATCTTGCAGATTGAGATAAGTCATCCCGACGAGTATCTCCTTTCCGTGAAGGGTTGGTCTGATTCATCCAACAAGATTGTGGGAGTTCAATTCATAACCAACACCAAGACTTCAGATTATTACGGATATGAAAAATTTCCTGGAGAAGAAGGTACAGATATTTCACTTGAAGTGAAAGACAAGAAGATCGTAGGTTTTCATGGCTTCGCCGATATTCATCTCAATTCTCTTGGAGTTTACTTCGCTCCAATCGCCTCAACTCAATTCAAACCTAGCTCCAACAAAGGAAATCAAAACAAATTGGAAGCCCAAGGAGGAACTGGTGGAGAAACATTCGATGATGGTGCTTTTGATCGCATAAGAAAAGTTTATGTAGGTCAAGGCGATTCCTGTATAGCTTATATCAAGTTCGAATACGAAAAAGACAGCAAAAGAGAGATACGCGAGCACGGGAAAAAGACAAGGTTAGGAACAGAGGTATTCGAGGTTGATCAAGAAGATGACATCACATCCGTGAAAGTTTTCTACGACAAACTCTCGGTCTCAAAGACCGAAGTTATAACCTCTCTTATATTCAAGACATTAAAGGGCATAACCTCTCAGCCGTTTGGAATGACCTCAGAGAATATGTTCTTCCTTGAAGGCGGCAAAATCAAGGGTTTCCATGGAAGTTCCAGCGATGTTCTTCATTCTCTTGGGGCTTATATTTTTCTTTCTGATACACCGATGTTGCGTGGCAGGTGGATGCAGGTACGTACATAATAGGGATGGACATACGGTTCGGTTCATATATTCTTAGACCTAATGATCCTCGTGAACAAGATTATTGTTTCATATGTAACATGTATTGACTATTATGATTAGGTGGAGCAAATAGGCAAGAATCCTGGACCAAGGTGTTCCCACGCTATAGCAATGGTGGGAAACAAAATGTACTCTTTCGGAGGAGAGCTAACGCCCAATTTTCACATCGATCGACACCTCTACGTCTTTGATTTCAAGACTCACAGATGGTCGATCGCTGATCCAAACGGTGACGTTCCTGAGCTCCCCTGCTTAGGTGTTGGCATGGTAGCCATCGGCACTACACTCTATGTCTTTGGTGGCCGTGACGGCCACCGTAATTACAACGGCTTCTACTCCTACGACACGGTTAAAAGCGAGTGGAAACTCATAACTCACGTAAATAAAGGACCTGCACCGCGTAGCTTCCACGCCACGGCTGCTGATGACAAAAACGTTTATGTCTTTGGTGGAGTGAGTACTACGGTACGTGTCAACACACTTCATGCATATAACATCGTTGATCAAAAGTGGATTGAGCTTCCGAATCCAGGAGAGTCTTGCAAAGGAAGAGGTGGATCGGGGCTCGCCGTTGTGGAAGGGAAGATTTGGGTTGTGTATGGGTTCATTGGGGATGAAGCGGATGATGTTCATTGCTTTGACCCAGTTGAAAGTAAGTGGACTAAAGTGGAAACAAGCGGTGAGAAGCCGTGGGCGAGAAGCGTGTTTGCGCTTTCCGTCCTGGGGAAATATATAATTATATCTGGAGGTGAGACTGAGATGGATCCGAAGGCTCATTTGGGTCCAGGGAAACTGACCGGCGGAGCTTTTGTGTTGGACACTGAGAGTTTGTTGTGGGAGAAAATTGAGGAAGGTCATAGCCCCCGTGGATGGTGCGCATCCACAACTGCGTCTATTGATGGGAAAAAAGGGTTGCTGATTTATGGAGGGAAGTCTCCGACCAACGGTCGTTATGATGACATCTTATTCTATGGCATAGACTCTGCTTAAGACCGCTCGGTGTTGGTGAGGCAAAAAAAAAGGGCTAAGACTCATGCTTGTGTGTTTTACAAATGTTTACATTTTCGGTGTGTTTGGTGTGTATGAAATAAATCGAATCAATAAGAGTGTAACTGGATTTTAAAGAATATATTGTGTGTAAATAATGTTGGAATATACTAAAACATCTTTATCTTGTTTAAATTCTCATAAACATTTTTTCTTGTGAAAGAAAGAAGAAAACAAAAAAATAAAACTTTAAGAATAGAATTATAAAACAAGAATAAGAGAGAAAACTTAAAGAATATATTATTGAAATGATTTGGGATATCTTGCAAATGATCAAGACTCACCTATTTATACACAAACTCAAACTTTTAACAACAACACAAATTTAAAATTACACACCAACTCTCACCATTATCACCAACTCTCACCATTACCACCAACTCTCTTCACTTACCACACCAAACACACTCATCTTATTTTATTTTATCCAATTAAATGGATCATTATTTTGTAAATATATATTTTTAACACTCCTCTTTGATTTATTTGAATTTCAAACCAAGGTTGTTCCTCATTTCTTCAAATCTTGTTGTTGACAAAGATTTAGTAAATATGTCTGCCAATTGATCTTCTCCTTTGCAATACTTTAGCTTGATAGTTCCATTGTTCTCAGCTTCTCGCACCACATAAAAATTTATGTTGATATGCTTGGTTTTCCGGTGTTGAACTGGATTTTTCCCGATGGCAATAGCTGAACTATTATCAAAGAACATCGGTGTACCTTCTTCTTGCTTGAATCCAAGACTTTCGAGTAAGTTTCAGAGCCAAACACTCTGATTCACCGCAGCCGTTGCGGAGATGTACTCTGCTTCTGCAGTTAACTGTGCAACAACGTCTTGTTTTTGTGTCTGCCAAGAGATGATCGCGCCTCCTATCTTGAACAAATAACCGCTTGTGCTCTTCATATCATTTTGACTTCCAGCCCAATCATTATAGCAATATCAGGCAATAATGTTGAATTTTCGGTCTTGAAAAATAAGCCGAGTTCAGTTGTCCCCTTGACATACATTAATACTCGCTTTGCTTGTTGATAGTGTATCATTTGTGGATTGCTCATGTATCTTGTAAGATAACTTGCAGAAAACATCAAATCAGGCCTTGTAGCGGTCATAT
Organism: Orychophragmus violaceus; assembly: GCA_030180135.1. NCBI lineage: Eukaryota > Viridiplantae > Streptophyta > Magnoliopsida > Brassicales > Brassicaceae > Orychophragmus > Orychophragmus violaceus. The sequence continues at coordinate 86,949,677 of CM058229.1, read as the reverse complement.
ATAACAAGCTTCCCACCATGCTTCTGTATTCTGCAGCGTCAGCTGGATTGTACTTTTGCTCATCAATATTCTTCTAATGCGGAACCAATGGTGTGCTAACTGATTTGCAATCCGTCATCTTGAATTTCTTCAGGATTTTGTTTGCATACTTTATCTGAGATAAGAAAACTCCTTCTGCACTCCGAAATATCTCCATCCCAAAAAATACTCCATATGGCCAAAGTATGTCATCTCAAAGTAGCTCATCATTTCTCCTTTGAACTTCTTGATGTCTTCTTCATTGCTTTCTGTTATGATCATGTCATCTACATACAAAGAGATCATTAGAGTATCTTCACCGTTTCTTTGGATGTATATTACTGCTTCATATGGACATCTTTCAAATCCTTGTTGCAGAAAATGACCATCGATCTTGCTATACCATGCCCTTGGTGCTTGTTTTAGACTGTACAATGTTTTCTTGAGCTTTAGTACGTGTTCTTCCTTCCCTTGGACTTGAAATCCTTGAGGTTGTTCACGAACACTTCTTCTTCAAGGTCTCCATCTATAAATGCAGACTTCACATCCATATGATGTAGTGCCCAACTCTTTTGTGCTGCAATTTCAATTATAAGTCGAATGGTGTCATACCTCGAGACGGGAGAAAATGTCTCAGTGTAGTCTTCACCGTAATTCTGACAGAACCCCCCTGCAACTAATTTGGCCTTATACTTCTGTAAGGTTCCATCTGCTGCAGCCTTCAACTTGTAAATCCACTTGACTGTGATGGCTTTCTTTTCTTTAGATCTTTTCACCAACTCCCAAGTGTTGTTCTTCTCAATCATCTTAATCTCTTCTTGCATTGCATCCTTCCATTTTGAATGCTTCACTGCTTCTTCAAAACAGTTAGATTCAACAGTACAGACAAAACATGCATCCATCATGTCAACAGTGTAGTCCAATACTCGTGGAGTGACAACCATCAGTTCCGACATACTCCTTGTTCTTAGGACTTTCATAAAAGAAGAACTCACTGTTGATGTTCTTTCTTCATAGTTGGTAGGAGCTAATCCATTTGTTACTTCTTCATCACGTTGCCAGCCATCGGTAGGTATGGATAGTTGAGCAGCACTAACGTCTTTGAATGGATATGTGATAGTTTGTTGGAGACCTTTGTCATTCTATGAGTTTTGATTCCAATCCCAACTTCTTCCTTCATCAAAAATAACATCTCTTTCTACTATTACGGTTTCCCTTTCCACCAAGTAAACCTGGTAGCCTTTGCTTTGACTGTTGTAACCAATAAGTACTCCTTTTTGTGCTTTGTCTTCGAGCTTGCTCTTCCTTTCATCTGGTACGTGGACGTAGCACACACACCCAAACACTTTAAGATGACTTAGTTAGGGTTTGTGTTTAGTCCATGCTTCTATGGGTGTCACCTTCTCCAGGGTAGCTGAAGATAGTCTATTCTGCAAGTATACCGCAGTGTATACCGCCTCGGCCCAAACTTTGTTTGGCATTCCTTGTCCCTTCAGCATTGCACGTGCCATCTCCATCACGTTGTGATTCTTCCTCTCACTCACTCCGTTTTGTTGTGGTGAGTATGCCACAGTCAGTTGTCTTGTAATACCTTGAATCACAGAAACTTTGGAATTCATTTGATGTATACTCTCCTCCTCAGTCAGACCTGAGTTGTTTTATTTTTGCTTCATACTGGTTCTCCACCATAGCCTTCAACTTCTTGAACATGTTGAATGCTTCTGAATTTTTCTTCAAGAAGTATACCCATGTCATCCTTGAATAGTCATCAATGAATAGGATGAAGTACCTGCTTCCATCGAGCGAAGGTGTTTGCCTGGGTCTGCATATATCTGTGTGGATAAGCTCTAACTTCTTCTTTGCTCTCGTTGATGAGGATGATGGAAAAGTGACCCGCGCTTGTTTTCCTAGCTGGCATGCTTCACATACGTCATTGTAATCGTAGAGATTCGGGACTCCCCATGCCATGTGATTTTGCAGTAACTTCTTTATGTATGTATGGATACAATGACCAAGTCTTTTATGCCATTGCTGACCAACAAGCTCCTCTCTTGCATTGTAGGAGGCTTCTTCTGCTCCAGAGAGACCAATAGGAAAAATTTTCTTTTCCATCTCCACCTGGGCAATCTTCATTCCCATTTGATCACGAATTGTGAATTGAGTTCTATTGAAGATAAGCTTGTATCCATGTAGCATCATTTGGGGAACACTAAGCAGGTTCTTATTCAGGTCTGGAAAAGATAGGACATCTTTGATGATCCTCTCTCCCACCTTGGTCTTCACAAGTATGTCACCTTTTCCTTCTGTCATTATTACAGCTCCATTTCCAACGCGAATAGGAACATTCACTTTTTTGTTGATAGTTGTGAAGTACCTTGCATCTTCAGACATGTTGTTAGTGCATCCACTATCGATCAGCCATGTTTCTTTCTTTGGTATCTTCACAATTGTTTCCTCGGCAGAGAACAATTTATGTTCCTCAACATTTGTAACTTGCGCATGCTGGCCTTGTTTGCTTCGACATTCTCACGCAAAGTGTCCCAGCTTCCCGCATGTGAAGCATTCTTTGGGTTTCCTCCAGTGCTGGTTAGGCCTCTTGTTCTTCAAGTAACAATCAGCTTCGTTGTGGTTATCCCTCACTACAAAAAAAAGTAGATGTATTGTGTCACTTATTTTATATATTTGCATTACTTATAATTGATACAAATGAACTTTACATCACTTATAAAAATGACTCTATAAGTGGTGATGCAAACACTTTATGTCAGTTTAAAGAAATGTTGCAAATATTTACATCGGTTATTGTAATTGATGTTAATATGTGTCACTTACAAAAAGTGATATTAAATTTTACATCAATTAATATAAATGATGTTAATATTTGTTTCAACTATTATAATTGATGTTAAATATTGACATCAATTATAAATAAATGATGTTGAAATTAGTGTCAATTTTCATAAATGATTTCTAAAATTAAGTCGTTTATAAAAATTAACAATTTTAAAATTACTAATTTATTTAATTAATAACAAAATATATTTTTAAAAAATTGAAATTATTGTTTTAGTTGTTAGTTATTTTATTTATGTATAAGAAAAAAATTGTTTTCATTATCTATTAAAATCTTGATAAGATTATTTTACATCACTACAAAAAGAATTTCTATTTACAAAACGTGAAAGAAAAAATCAAACCTAATGAACCCGATGGTGATATAGCCGTCTAAAAAAAAGAAAAAGAAAAAAACAATGGTGATGTTTATCAAAACATAAAGAACACAACCGAAGAGAATAATATACCTTCGAAGATTTTAGAAAATTGTTATGAAAAGTAAGGGATAGGCCTGGGCGTTCGGGTACCCGTTCGGGTTCGATTCGGGTTTTTCGGGTTTTCGGATTTTCGGGTCTAGACATATAAGACCCATTCGGGTATTTTAGATTTTCGGTTCGGATTCGGTTCGGTTCCATTCGGGTTCGGTTCGGGTTCGGGTACCCGAAAAACATAAAACAAAGATAAAAAATAGTTATATTTAAATAAAAATTTGTCAAATTTGACAAATATAACATAATCCTTTATATATTTTTGTTTATTTTTGGTAATTTAGTTATTTTATTCTAAAAATAACCAATATATTTAAGTTTATAATTGTAAATTTGGATTATTTTGTTATATTAAGTCTAAATATAATTAATATTTTAGGTATATAATTGTCATTCGGATATTTCGGGTACCCATTCGGTTCTCGGTTCGGATTCGGTTCTTCGGATATAGGAGTTTAGGACCCGTTCGGGTATTTTGTCGGTTCGGATTCGGTTCTACTTTTTCGGTTCGGGTTCGGTTCGGTATTTCGGGTCCATATATTTTGCCCAGGCCTAGTAAGGGATATCATATCTCGAAAACTATTTTCAAAGATTGATCAAAAAAAGAAAAATTTATTTCATAATAAAGATTTGGACGTGGAAGAAAGATTACAGGCGAAAAAAAGGATTGTGGGTTAGAAAAAAATCTAATTAGTTGATTTTGATCCTTAAATGATGATATAAAAAAAAGAGTGACGACACTATGAAATTGTTATTAAAAATATTGCAGCCGTAATTTGAACTCTTAGAGCATATTTGTTTTCTTCCTTTTTATACGGATAGAATATTCATTCTTTTAAAGGTATTGAATATTTTCTATAAATTAAATATATTTCCATAAATGTTGAAAATAAGAGTATATAAGGACATTCATATGCAATGGTACCATATATGTATAAGTACATTAATGTATAGCTAGAGTTACCAATAATTTAAAAATATTATACACCAGCAACAACAATATTATCATTACCAAATTTTCAAATACTTAAAATAAATATTGTCATTTACATGAGTAAATTCAGAAATACACAACAGATAGTTTAAAATCCAATGATCTATGTCTAATTTGTTTTCTATTGATATAATTATTTACTATATTAGTAGTAATTTTTTGACCGGTAGTAATTAATAGCAAACAAAATCAGTTTTATATAGCCGCTGTAAAATGAATATATAGTTACATCAATTTTTAAAATCGATATTATCATAATATTAATTTAAATACAATTAATTAGATTTATATTTACATCGTTTATTGTTGATGTAATATTAGTATCAATTTTATGAAATGATGTTAACAATAATTAATAAATACATCGTTTGTTTAATTGATGTAAATTTATATTTTGTATCAGTATGTTATAAGTGATACAAAGTAATATGGATTTGTATCAATTTAAATCAGTGTTCAAGAAAGCACTAGGCGCTAGTCGGGCGGTGACCCACCGCCTAGCGCCTAGAACGCCTAGTCGGGGCCTAGTCGGCGCCCAGGCGGTATATGTATTTATAAAAGAAAACGATATATATTAGATATATTATATAATATATGTCATATAATTCAAATATTCTTAGTCAAAAAAATAGATTAAAACTCAAAATACATCGAAATAACAAAAAAATATTAGTTAAATTTATCAGCACACGACATTTACTATCAAATCTGTTAAATTTACAATATTTTTTATTGATAACCATTAATTTATGAAGTAAGAACTTATAAATTTAGTTATATGTAATAAATTTTTAAAATTATACCGAAACAAACATGAAAATTAAAAATCAAATGATAATTGGTTAAAGATTGTGTGTAGCCGCCTAGGACCACCTAGACCCGCCTAGGACCGCCTAAACCCGCCTAGGACCGCCTAGACCCGCCTAGGACCGCTTAATAACACAAACACCTAATTCGAACGCCTAGGATAAAATCGCCACGGTCAAGGACCGCCTAGCGCCTAGGCCCCGCCTAGGCGGCCGCCTAGACCGATTTTTAGAACACTAATTTAAATATGTAGGAACCGTTTAGGTGATCCTGATGTAATTCACAGATTCATATCAACCTAAACATACAGATCTAGGTTCTCTTGATTAGAAACATTAGATGATCTCACCTTTTACCTGTTTGTTGCAGCGGAAAGGATAGAACAGGTCAGAGATCAGAAAGATGCACCGAGGGATGAATCCTCCAAAGGTTCACACACGCGATCACAGAAAACGGCTGCTAGACCGAGCTGGTGGGAGGCGCAGGGAGAGGAGATTTTCGGCGCAGGTTGCTAGGGTTAGGAGAAAGAGATTTGGCTTTTAGTTTATTAAAGCCTTCTCTTTCCCTTTTGGGCTTATGGGCCCAAAACACCAATCTGATTAAATCTCATTTAATCAGACCCATTAATCTTTCTCTCTTAGTACGACAAATGCCTGGCACTTTTGTCGTACTTCCGCTAAGCCGTTCCAACACATATTCCTGTTAGCTTAAGCGTGTGACCCATATGGGATCATATAATAAAGGCAATAAGTCCAAGACTTATAGATCATGAGCGGACTCTAGCAAGCCATCATGATCCCCAGTATTATATGACTTATGTCTGATCTTTGACATACTCTTACTTTCTAGAGACAGTACCGAGATTACTGGACACAATTCCAACAATCTCCCACTTGTACTGGAATCTCTCTGTATTCATAATCCTTTTGTCTCAATATCTCGATTAGTCATAAGGCAAGATTGGTGTCATCCTTATAAAGCCTAATCTTGTTCATCGGACTCTGATTTGATACTGACAATCCAAACGACTCGGGAAAGTCCGTTTGAGCATGGCCATGCATTTTCCAGTATTCAAATCTCCGATTGGCCTAGAGATATTCACTCCATTTATATTGGAGGGACAAATCCCATCTTGTTCCATCACTGTAAACTACTCATTTCATGATGTACCCAAACAAGGTCCTTATAGATATCGCAGAACGATAGCGTTAGACAATGATCAAAGTACATCAGTTCATGTGCAGTCACATGCATGTGAACTCAGGTCTAAGGACTATACTCTATAGTCGTAGTAAGAATCTCTTATGACACAGATATAAATATCCTGAAGAGTTCTTATAAGCGGGTCTTGTCCGGTCGTATGTTCCCAACATACACCTATGTACTGACTTTGATGCCGCGCATCTATGACACACTGAGACTTCGTCATAAGTCACGTACCAATCCAATCTCACACGGTTGTTGGTGTTCCAATTTCAACAACCTTCGACTAGGGACAGGATGATATAAAACATTTATCAAATATAGGGTCTCATGATCAAGCTAAATGACTTTGATGACTCAAGATCAAGTCACTTACTTCGATGACCTATAAAATGGTTCATATCATTTTGGAACGATTATTTCATCACAGTTAAAATAATCTTGAAATAATAATTTCATTAAAACATAAAATAATGTTTTACAAGAACATATCAAATAACTAAAATAAAGCTCACAAAACTCCCACTCAAATTTAGATTACATTTCAATGTTTCTAATGCCTACAGCTTCAGTCAGGAACTCGAGCTTAGGCCTTGGGAGTGGCTTTGTCAACGGATCAGCGACATTATCATCTGTCGGAACTCGGCTGATCTTGACTTCCTTTCTATTAACGATGTCACGTATCAAGTGAAATCTTCTTTGAACATGCTTGGATTTCTGGTGTGATCTTGGTTCCTTTGCCTGAGCTATAGCACCATTGTTGTCACAAAACAGTGCCAGAGGCTCAGCCGCATCTGGTATCACACCTAGTTCCATAATGAACTTTCGTATCCAAACAGCTTCCTTCGCTGCTTCTGAGGCGGCGATATATTCAGCTTCTGTAGTGGAATCAGCAACGGTGTCCTGCTTGGAGCTTCTCCAACTTACTGCACCGCCATTCAGACAAAAGACATAACCGGACTGTGACCGGAAATCATCTGTGTCTGTCTGGAAACTTGCGTCCGTGAATCCACTGACTTTAAGCACATCACTTCCACCGTACACCAAGAACTTATCCTTAGTATGTCTTAGATACTTCAAGATATTTTTTACGGCAATCCAATGGTTTTCACCTGGATTTGACTGGTATCTACTCGTCATGCTCAATGCATAAGCAACATCAGGACGAGTACAGATCATGGCATACATGACAGATCCTATTGCAGATGCATAAGGAATATTCTTCATGCGCTCAAGCTCAGCAGCCGACGTAGGGCTCTGCTTCTTGCTTAGCGTTGTGCCATGCACCATTGGCGTGAAGCCCTTCTTGGAATCTTTCATGCTGAATCTTTGTAGGACTTTGTCAATGTATGAGTCTTGACACAAGCCTATCAGCCTCTTAGGTCTATCCCGATAGATCCTAATTCCAAGAACGTATGCGGCTTCACCCATGTCTTTCATAGAAAAACAACTTCCAAGCCAGTCCTTTACAGACTTCAGCATTGGAACGTCGTTTCCGAGAAGCAGTATGTCATCGACATACAGAATAAGAAACACTATCTTGCTCCCACTAGTTTTCTTATACACGCATTGTTCTTCTTCGTTTCTGATGAAGTCAAATTGCTTGATCGCTTCATCAAAACGAAGATTCCAGCTCCTCGATGCTTGCTTCAATCCATAAATGGATTTATGAAGCTTGCATACTTTCCCAGCATTCTTCGGATCTATGTAACCGTCAGGTTGTGTCATATACACATCCTCTTCCAGAATACCATTCAGGAAGGCGGTTTTCACGTCCATCTGCCAAATTTCATAATCATGAAAAGCTGCAGTTGCTAGTAGAATCCGAATAGATTTCATCATAGCCACTGGTGAATAGGTTTCATCGTAATCCACACCGTGAACTTGTCTGAAACCTTTTGCCACCAACCTGGCTTTATAAATCTGGACATTTCCATCCACGTCAATCTTCTTCTTGAAGATCCATTTGCACTCGATGGCTTTTACACCAGCGGGTAAGTCAACCAACGAAAACACTTGGTTGACCGACATGGAGTCCATTTCGGAATCAGTGGCCTTGCGCCACTTGGAGGAATCTGGGCCCATCATGGCTTGATTGAAGTTCGATGGTTCATCACCATCTATGATCAGAAGATCATGACAGTCAGTCACGAGGAACCCTTGATATCTCTCGGGTTCGTGACGGATCCTCCCGGATCTTCGAACTTCAGGTACCACAGGTTCAGGCTCTACAATTTCTTGTAGGTCCTCCTGCTGCTCTTCCTCTTTAGGTTGAGCAGTATCCTGTTCATCTTGAATTTCTTCAAGCAGTACCTTACTCCCACTGTCTTTCTTAGAGAGAAATTCCCTCTCAAGAAAGTTACAATCCCGGGCAACAAAAATCTTGTTCTCGGAACGTAGATAGAAGTAATAAGCCTTGGTTTCCCGTGGATAACCAATGAAATAGCATTTGTCAGATTTTGGTGTAAGCTTGTCTGAGATTAATCTCTTGACATAGGCTTCACAACCCCAAATTCTGAGATAAGACAGCACTGGAGCTTCTCCAGTCCATAATTCATATGGTGTCTTTGCTACTGCTTTTGATGGCGCTCTGTTTAGAGTGAACACTGCTGTTAGCAGAGCATATCCCCAAAGGGATATTGGAAGGTCTGTGTGACTCATCATAGATCGAACCATATCCAATAAGGTCCGATTTCTCCTCTCAGATACACCATTCCATTGAGGTGTTCCAGGAGGAGTGAGTTGGGATACGATCCCACACTCTCTCAGATGATCACTGAATTCCTGGCTTAAGTATTCTCCTCCTCGGTCGGACCGAAGAGCCTTAATGCTTTTGCCAAGTTGGTTCTGTACTTCATTTTGGAATTCTCTGAACTTCTCAAAAGATTCAGACTTATGTTTCATTAAATAAACATATCCATACCTACTGAAATCATCAGTGAAGGTAATGAAGTACTGATAGTTTCCTCTTGCATTTGTGGACATTGGGCCACACACATCAGTGTGTATCAGGCCCAATAAGTCACTGGCCCTCTCGTTAGGTTTATTAAAGGGGGCCCGTGTCATTTTGCCCATCATGCAGGATTCGCATTTCTCACATGACTCAAAGTCAAATGAGCCAAGAAGTCCATTCGAATGGAGCCTCTTGATGCGTTTCTCGCTGATGTGCCCTAAACGACAATGCCATAGAAACGTTCGGTTTTCCTCATTAGGTTTAAACCGTTTTGTATTAATGTTATATATTGGCGCGGATTGATCGAGTATGTAAAGCCCATTCGAAAGAGGGGCAGAACCATAGAACAAATTGTTGCGATTGAAGGAACATAATTTATTCTTAACTGAAAAATCATAACCTTCCAAATCCAACAAAGAAATTGAAATAATATTTCTGCTTATAGCAGGTACAAAATAACAATTATTCAGTTCTAAAATCAATCCCGAAGGTAAAGACAACAAGTATGTTCCTACAGCTAGTGCTGAAACTTTCGCTCCATTCCCAACTCGTAGCTCCACTTGTCCTTGCTTCAGCCTTCTACTGTTGCTGAGTGCCTGCATATTAGTACAAATATGAGCCCCACAACCAGTATCCATGACCCATGAGGTATTATCAGAAGTAGTTGTGTTAACTTCTATAACAAAAATACCTGATGAAGAAGTCTCGAAAGTCTTCTTCTTCAATTCCTTTAGACCTTCCTGGAATTTCTTACAATCTCTTCTCCAATGCCCCAGTTCTTTGCAGAACCTGCACATGTCAGTAGGCCCAGCCTTGGACTTGGGCTTGGGCTTTGGCGTGTCCTTGTCCGCGACTTGGACAGCCTTGGCCGCTCCCTTATCCTTAGCAGAGGATTTCTTAAACCCCTTGCCCTTTTGCACCATAAGCACATTGGGGTCCTTGGCGGTTTTCCTCAAGTTGGGCTCTGCAGTCTTGAGCATTCCGTGAAGCTCAGGTAGTGTCTTACTCAAGCCATGCATGTTAAAGTTCAGAATGAACTGATCATAGCTTGCAGGTAAAGACTGCAGAATGATGTCGCAGGCAAGTTCCTGGCTGATTGGGCAGTCGAGTTTCTGAAGATGATCGAGATAACCCATCATCTTCAAGACATGAGGACTCACTGCCGCATTCGCAGCCAACTTACAGTCCAAGAGGTTCTTAACTGTCTGGAACCTCTCAGTCCTAGCCTGCTCCTGAAAAAGCGATTTCAGGCTTGCCATTATCTCGATGGGAGACAATACACTTTCGAACTGTTTTTGCAGCTCAGGAGTCATTGTCACCAACATCAGGCAATAGACATCATTTTCATCTGACGAATGCTTTTCCCAAGCATTGTGCAGAGTCCTGGCAGCATTGGCAAGAGGCCTCTCGGGGAGGGGATCACGAAGGACATAATCCTTCTTCTCCTGCTTGAGGACCAGCCTCAAGTTCCTTGACCATGTCAGGAAGTTCGTTCCAGTCAGCTTCTCCTTCTCGAGAACAGACCGGATCGAAAATGTGTTTTGTGTGCTTGTAGTAGTCATATCTGAAATATATAAATAAAAAGGTTATTAGTTATTATGTTCAAAATGACTAATCTCGTATTAAAATTTAATATGATTAATCACGCATTATATTCAATAACATCTGTTACCCTCAATAGAATATAATGATTCCAAGATCCACATATAACTAAGATTAAAGTGGGCCACTGGCCGTCACCCAACCTTAGCTTATATCGGTAAGCCCTATATCGGCTAATTATATCCGTGATATAACTCTTGGTTGTGAATCTGGGCCCGAGGCCCAATCCACTCTGATGTCTCAAGGCCCGGGACTCCCGATGGCCTAGTCAAGAAAACCAGACTATACAGTCATGTAACCATTAATGTCTGGGACTCCCAATGACATTTATGAATCACAAACTGTCTTACCCACGCAAAAACAGACATCCTCACACTGTAAGGCCATGAATGCAATTGAATGGGCTTTGACAGCTGACATAGCCTGGACAAGACATCCAACGCTTGATATTATTTGAGGTTCGTAGGTTTATTAAAAATTCATTCCCAAAATAGAAGATTACTATTTTGGGAAACTTTCCATTTTTGGAAACCTACTATTTTTGGAAACTTTCTAAAATTGGAAACTTTCTAAAAACGGAAACTTTCTAACTTTAGAAATTTCTTAAAATCCAAAACCCGCAAATTCAGAAATTTCTATTTTAAGAAACTTTCTAATTTCAAAATCTCGGAAACTTTAATTTAAAATCGACTTTATAATTTTATAAAATAAATTTTTAAATTGATCTGAAGAAAGACTCAAATAATTGGCCCAATTGTTTTAACTTCTTGGCCCGAGGCCCAAGAATTGGTCCATGTCCAAGACATGACCCAATTGTCCAATTTTTTGACATAACCGGTCTGGTTCATTAAAATTGGTCTAACCAAATTTTAATTACTACGATGACCACAATTGTCAACCGGTTATTTACTAAACCAGAATTTCTCAATTTATTTGGTCCAACCAAATCAAATTAGAAATTCCTGGTTTAGGCACTAAATCCAATATTTCTTTCGACATTGGATTTCTTATCCCGGTTTAACCAGATTTAATAAAATTATTAAATCTGTTTATTAAACCAGAACGAATAATTTTAATTAAGTTTTGAACCGAACCGCCAAAACGAACCGAACCGAATTGCTGAACCGTGACTATCACGTCAGCCCTAGCTTCGCGACCATCGTCCAGCCGCAAGCCGCCAACAATCCGAGATCGAGACGATGCGCAGCTTCGGACGGGACGCAACAGCCGGGACAGCTCGGGTCACTCGGACGGACGCTTCCACGATCGCCGAGCGATCGGGATGCTACGCACGCGAGCGGGACGGGACTTGGCCGAGACGCGATCGGGACGAGCGATCGGACGCGACGCGACGATCGATTGCGATCGATCGTACGATCCGATCCGATCCAATCCGACCATCCCGACCGTCCGACCCGCGATCCCGTCCGTCCGACCGGTCCAACTCACGGCCGATCACCAAAAAACAAGTCATATAGCTTGTTTGTGATCCGATTAATGTGTTTAGATTTCAATTCTGTTTCTTAAGTGTTTTTCTTATCAGTAGTTGATTCAGAACACTTCTAAACAGATTAAACAACCTAAACATGAATCTAAAACAAGAAATCCTAAGAACCAATGGCTCTGATACCACTGTAGGAACCGTTTAGGTGATCCTGATGTAATTCACAGATTCATATCAACCTAAACATACAGATCTAGGTTCTCTTGATTAGAAACATTAGATGATCTCACCTTTTACCTGTTTGTTGCAGCGGAAAGGATAGAACAGGTCAGAGATCAGAAAGATGCACCGAGGGATGAATCCTCCAAAGGTTCACACACGCGATCACAGAAAACGGCTGCTAGACCGAGCTGGTGGGAGGCGCAGGGAGAGGAGATTTTCGGCGCAGGTTGCTAGGGTTAGGAGAAAGAGATTTGGCTTTTAGTTTATTAAAGCCTTCTCTTTCCCTTTTGGGCTTATGGGCCCAAAACACCAATCTGATTAAATCTCATTTAATCAGACCCATTAATCTTTCTCTCTTAGTACGACAAATGCCTGGCACTTTTGTCGTACTTCCGCTAAGCCGTTCCAACACATATTCCTGTTAGCTTAAGCGTGTGACCCATATGGGATCATATAATAAAGGCAATAAGTCCAAGACTTATAGATCATGAGCGGACTCTAGCAAGCCATCATGATCCCCAGTATTATATGACTTATGTCTGATCTTTGACATACTCTTACTTTCTAGAGACAGTACCGAGATTACTGGACACAATTCCAACAAAATAAACCGATGGTAAACAAACATCACTTATCATAATTGATGTTAAACCACCTATATTATGTCATTTATTAATAAATGATTAAAAATGACATCATTTAATTTTGTGATACTAACTAAATGATGTAACATAATCATTTTTTTGTAGTGCTTCTTGTAGTAACCAATTCATCGTTTCTCTTTGCCCCTCCATTCAAGTTTCTCTTTACTACTTTCTCCTTTCTTGAATACTCTTGCACTTTTGAATCGAACCTGGAAAGCTCCTTTGGAACTTCTTTCTTCGCCTGGAAGAAACTTTGATTCATGGGAAACTAAAGATCCTACAAGATCAGTTACACTGATGTTCTTCAAATCTTAAGTTTCTTCCATTAGTGCCGCTAGATTTCCATAATGTATTGGTACTGAGGTTAAGATTTCACGAACTATTTCGTGATCCGTTTTTCTTTCTTCCAATTTCTCCATTTCATTTGAAACATCGATGATCGTATCAGTGAAGGATCTGATCCTTTCTTCATCCTTCATCTTGATATTTTCAAAATCTCAATGGAGAGATTGTAGCTTCACAAGTATATCTTTAGGGTTACCTTGATAGGATTGTTTTAATTTTTTCAACGCATCTTTGGATGTTATCGCCGATATAATTTTTCTGAACACCTCATCGGTGACAGTATGTTGCAACAGCTGGAGAGCCGTCATATCCTTCATCTTCGACTCCTACCAATTTGAGATTTTGATTGAGTCCCTGACGGAGTTTCAAGAGTTTCCATAGTACTCATGGTTTCTTGTGGTTGTGGTGGAAATCCATTCTTCACAACATCCCACAATTCTCGAATGATTAGCGTCGTCTTCATTCTTGCCGCCCAAAGCTCGTAATTTTGACCGTCGAAAACAGCAACATGTTGAGATGCGTGTAGGTGTGACGCCATCATTTCTCGTGTATTGCTCTTCTTGCTAATATTGCATATTGCTTATTGCTTTGTCTTGCTTAATTTTTGCCGTCGATCGTCCCTCGAACCGTCTTTTGCTCTGATACCATGTTGGAATATACTAAAACATCTTTATCTTGCTTAAATTCTCATAAACATTTCTTTTGTGAAAGAAACAAGAAAATAAAATTTTAAGAAGAGATTTTTTGTTTAACAAGAAAGAGAAATTTAAAACAAGAACAAGAGAAAACTTAAGGAAGATGTTATTGAAATGATTTTAGGATATTTTGCAAATGATCAAGACTCAGCTATTTATACACAAACTCAAACTCTTAACAACCACACAAATTTAAAATTACACACCAACTCTCACTAATACCAACTATCTCGATTACCATCAACTCTCTTCATTTACCACACCAAACACACTCATCTTATTTTATTTTATCCAATTAAATGGATCATTATTTTGTAAATATATATTTTTAACAAATAAAACATTTGGTTTCTCTACTAATGATAGAGAAAAAGTATTTTCAAACAATCGTAACAGTTGCTTACTTGTAACTTGTAACTTTTCAGTTTTTATTATTATTTTTTATATTGTAAATTAATCTTGTATTTATAAATAAGAATTAAATAGCACATAACTTTAATAAAAACCAGAGAAATTAATAACTGAACTAGATTTTGACCCACACTATAATATAATCACAGAATTTTGACTTTTCTTTTTTTTTAAAGTTTTTTGAATATTTTTATTATATAGTTTTATTTATGTTTTGAATTTATATTTTATTATTTCTACTTTTTTTTTTTAATAAATGTAAACATAGTTCTCAAATAGATGTCCATTTAATTATATTATTTTCAAATTACATTAACTTGATAAATTCCAAAATTTATGTACATCATACATATTGATATCATTTATCAACTACTTTTTTAAAACATGGATTATAATATTATCTCCTTAAATATCACAATTTTATTTCCTTAAAGCACTCAAATTATATCAAACAGATATATTCTCTTGTTTAATAGATTCAAAATCGGATCCGTTTTTTGCAATGTTTTTAAAACCGGACCGGTGACTGACCCGAAAAAATGTTTGGGTTGTGGGTCAATATGGTTTAACCGGGTTCAACCGGGTTCAATATGATTTGAAGATATTTTAAAAATAATTCATATACTCTTATTCTACGACTATAAATAAGACACTTCAACAATTTTAATAATTTTTTAGAAAATGAAACTAGAATTGATAAATTGAAAGTGTCTCAATAATTAAAAAAGAAATCAATAGTTCAAATCCAAAAGTGATAATAAAATAAGATATAATAAGACATTCGGTCATCATGTTGTAAATCTTCATCATATTAATTAAACATTTTATAATTTGAAATAGAATTCAAAATCATATTTAAAATCATATATTGAATGAATTTTTTTTTAAAAACCTACGATATATTTTGTGCGTATATAGTCTTTTGTTAATCTTTAAACAGAAAAAAGAAATTTACATTTTTAATAAGTAAACTCGGTTCAATACGGTTCAATGGGTCACCGATTTTTGGTTTTTAGCTGGTCGGACCTGGTTTTTTAACCGGTCTAACTCTATATGGGTTTTACTATTAACCCAACCCGGAGATACTTCCGGTTTATGGTTGAACCGGGTCCGACCACCGGTCCGGTTCGGTTTTAAAAACACTGGTTTTTTGGTTTCTCTAAACCCATTTATATATTAATTAAAAATACAAAATTTAAAATTATTGATTATATATTTTTTAAAGTTGCAAATATATTTAATAAATATATGAAATGTGTTGAATTATATTTGATGAGTGGATAAGATGAATGTATTTAAATTTAATATTCGAATTTTTTTAAAATACATAAAAATATTAAAGGAAAAATAAATGATAGAATTACTTATTCAATTAGGCTGATACAAAAATTATAAAGGTATGAAAATTACTCAGTGTTCATATTTAAGTTCCAAGTGCAAGCAATATGGATTTTGCCCAGTTTAGTGGATGATTTCCAAATCTTCACAACTTTGTATGCAACCAATCACAATGATTTAAACAGCAACAAAAAATCGTTTAATACAAAATATACTATTTGGGAAAATTTAATATATTACAAAGACAAAATGATAAACAACCTATAAGGCAAGAATTTTAATCTCCTCAAAACTTACGAAAGTGGGAAATATTTTTTTTAGAAAGACCATAGTTTTTAGTGCAAACACAATTTTTTAATTGTGATTTGTAATTCTTGCTTCTCATGTTTGAGAGATCATATAAAAATTTGACAGATAAAAAGAATTAAAACCTTTATTTAGCAATATATCATATTATATCATTGTAGGTTGTTCGACAATAACTTAAATTTTATCACCATGCGCAAAAATAAATGTGAAAAATCAAAATCATGTGAATGGTCAAATTAAATTATATAAAAAAATTAATCTTACAATTTCATCAGCAAGAGTTAGAATATTTGAATAGTAAAATGCATTCACACACATTTACATAAAAGATGCGATTAGTTTGAGTAAACCACAAATCCTTAACATCGACATAATCTGTCATTTTGGTTAAAAAAACTAAAATAATTTGTGTTTAAAAATGTTCTAAATGGAAAGTGTGATATATACAGGGAATTGTTAAAAATACTCTCAAAATTGATTTTAAATAAAAGTGTACTCTCGAAATTAAATCAAATGCAAAACTGTCCTTTCAACCTAAGGAAATTACCGTGAAGCCCTTACGACCAATAAAAAAACGGAAAACGCAATTACTACTATAATCTTCGTCTGTGTCAAGTTAGACTCTTGAAAAAAAGTTAGACTCTAATCAAAATCTAAATAACTTTATCAGACTTCTAAGAGAAATCTGATACAGGGTAAATTAGTAAAATTAAATTTTAAAATTATATAGAATTATTTTGTCAGAATTGTTATATACATAAATTAAATATAAACAATTTAATATTATATAAATTAAAATTTGGTAAAACTGAATCAAAATAAACAATGTTAGGTTAAGTATGTCTTCATCCAAAAGACTTCAAACTTCTCAAAACAGATTAATTTAGTAAATTTAAATTAAAAATAGTAAAAAAACATTTTGTTAAAAACAACTATACATAAATTAAATATAGACGGTTCTGAAATATATAAATTAAATTTTGTAAAATTGAATCAAATTAATAATATATAAAAGGGTAGAGTAGTTTCTAAACTTTAGAACATACTTTGTAATGGAACATGGTAGATCATTTACATATAACTTACATATAACTTTAAGGTTAGATTCATGGTTCATCAAAATTATATTTGAAAATATTGTATTTGCACATGTATGTTATATACGCATATATTAACGAATTTGATGTTTCCTAAGTGTTTTGTTTAAATATTTTTCACTGTTAAGTGATAAAGGGAACTCGGGGTATAGCCACACAGAAAGTTTGGAAAACACCCCTCCCCACACGAAACTTTGACCTCTTACTTCAGCTACACAAAATAGTTTATCAGATGTGTGACCAAACAAATTTGATAATCATGTTTGTAACTACACAATCCGCTAATTTTGATGGATTTCGTTAACTCCGTCTCTAAATCCGATTTAAATCGATCCTAAACCAATAACCTCAATTCAATTTTGGTATTAAATACAAATTTCAGCCGTAACCGAAATTTAAGTGGTTTCAATTATCCAAATCAAACCGGACCTTAACCATAACCGGACCAAATCACATCCATTAAAATACCCGATCCTCTTCTCCTCCCTCTATAGAACCCTAAATTCCCAATTCCCCTGAATTTCGACCATCTGTGTTTCATTACCAAAATCGAGCAAGCAGATAAGATGAAGTCCAATTCGAGTATCCAATTAAGTCAGTCCGGTGGTGCGCATTCAGCTGGAAACGTGCGTGGTAGAATCAGCAGCTTCCCACCGCCGAAGATTTGTTGGTGTGGTCATTCAATTGTCGAGCTCAAGTTCAAGAGTAATTGAAATCCAGGTCGAATGTATTATCGTTGTTCATATGCTAACAGGGTATTATGATTAATCATACCATTATTGATGATGATTATGTTTGTGTGATTTTTCATGACAACAAAATTTGATTCATGATTTTGTCTGTCTAATTTGTATCAGTTGATGAATGATGACCATTTCTTCAAATGGGTTGATGAAGTTTCAAGTGATTTCAAAGCGAAGACACCTGAAGAAGATTTGATGGAGATGAAGCGAAACATAGTTGAGAGTTTAGAGTTTGAGAGAAAGAAGCTTGAGCAGATGGAAATTGAGGTTGAAGGAAGATTGACTGAGATGATTGAATTATCAATATCGGATGCAAAGAGAGTAATCTGGAAGGCATTGTGTGTAGTGGTCATCGTTGGACTTGTTATCATGGTTGGATTTTCTAAGCTCTTTGGTTAGGTTCTGTGTGTTTATTGTTGCATTTGAGTTTATGTATCAGTATGTATTTGGTACATTGTTTCAAACAAAACGAAAATCGGCATTAGCATCGGTTTTTAACTTGATCAAAGCTTCGAACCGAGTCATGAATCATTCACAAAATGCATTGATAAAGTGTTTGAACTGAGTTTATGTGTCTCTATGTCTTTTATAACACTATCTCAGAAAATTAGCATCGATTACACATGTTCACAGCTTTGTCTCAACATATTGTGTTTCAAACAAAACCAAAATGCATTGATAATGTTGTGATCTGAAACAAAAGAGCTCCTGCGATAGTGTTTACATCCGATTACATCACATCCCAAAACATCATAAAACATCATAAAAGAGCTCCTGCGCTAGTCTTCTAAGAAGGCCAAAAACAAAATCAGAATTATCTTCTTAGAAACGCAAAAACAGAGCATAACCGATTAAACTAGTATACTTGATAGCTTTCTTCACTATCTTAAACATCATAAATTTGAGAGAGTGGCTGTGTAGAACATTCACCATCATTCGTTTGCAGATTTTTTTTGCTTCTCTTTGGTATTCTTCCTCTGTCTCTCTGGGTCTGCTGCTACTAAGGAGATATCACCACGCATCCAAGAATCTGGTCCTCTTAGTGGATTAGGTGCATGTTCATAAGTGTCTCTCCAATGAGTTGTCAGAAACCAGTCAGCAACATAATCATCCGGATCAGCTTTAATGTACAGAATCACTCCATATACATGTACACAAGGGATCCCGGTTATTTGCCATTTGCAACAAGGGCATTCCCTTTTAATCAAGTCAACAGACTCGTACTCGTACCCAATCTCAACCTCATACTTCCCATATCTGCCTGCATACACTTTGCTCTTCCGAGCATCGTCAAGCTGTTCATCAAGCATTTCATTCACATACGGTGTGTGAGTGGCTTGGTGCTTATTAGCAACGGCAGAACGCGTGTTAATACGAACCATTGCAAGTCTCCGGATCATATCCAACATTGGCATAATTGGTCTCTCTCTTGGACCAACAATAGTGTTGTTGAATGACTCAACAGAATTGTTCTCCACGTCCTCACAACAGTTACCTTCGATCTTGTAGTAAGCTATACACCATGATTTTGGATCTCTCTTCAGAACGTCGTTATACACATCTTCATCATACTCTTTGATCCTTTCGAGATTCTTCCGAAATTGGGTCTCGTTATAGCTCCAAGCCAAACTCCATATCAATGGTTTCAACTCCATCTTTTTCCCATGTGTTGACTTAATGTTCTGATAAATGTGTCTAACACATTTCTTATGCTCAGCTTTTGGAAGTTCCTTGTGAATCGCATTGATCAATCCCTGTGAGAAGACAAAAGATGTCATTAATAAACCGACTCAATGAAGGATTTTTTTTGTTGTTAATCCTGATTCAATTCACAGATTCAACAGTTCCTAAACATGCGGATCTAGGTTCTCTTGAATAGAAACATTATGATCTCACCTTATACCTGTTTATGCAGCGGAAAGAGAAGGTATATCAGAGATCAGAGAGCCACCAAGTGATAACTCCTCCAGAGGTTCACACACGCACACCAAGCAGGAAGAGAGGCTGCTAGACCAAAGGAGAGGAGGCGCAGAGAGAGAGAGAGTTGGCGCAGGGAGGCTAGGGTTAGGGAGAAAGAGATTTGGGTTTTAGTTTATAAAACCCTTCTCTTTCCCTTTTGGGCTTTTGGGCCCAAATACCAATCTGATTAAATCCCTTGGATTTAATCAGACCCATTAATCTCTCTCTAAGTACGACAAATGCCTGGCACTTTTACCGTACTTCTGCTAAGCCGTTCCTACACATTTTCCTGTTAGCTTAGGCGTGTGACCCATATGGGATCATATAATAAAGGCAATAAGTCCAAGACTTATAGATCATGAGCGGACTCTAGCAAGCCATCATGACCCCCAGTATTATATGACTTATGTCTGATCATTGACATACTCTTACTTTCTAGAGACAGTACCGAGATTACTGGACATAATTCCAACAATCTCCCACTTGTACTGGAATCTCTGTATTCATAATCCTTTTGTCACAATATCTCGATTAGTCATAAGGCAAGATTGGTGTCATCCTTATAAAGCCTAATCTTGTTCATCGGACTCTGATTCGATACTGACAATCCAAACGACTCGGGACAGTCCGTTTGAGCATGGCCATGCATTTTCCAGTATTCAAATCTCCGATTGGCCTAGAGATATTCACTCCATTTATATTGGAGGGACAAATTCCGTCTTGTTCCATCACTGTAAACTACTCATTTCGTAATACACCCAAACAAGGTCCTTATAGCTATCGCATAACGACAGCGTTAGACAATGATCAAAGCGCATCAGTTCATGTGCAGTCACATGCATGCGAACTCAGGTCTAAGGACTATACTCTATAGTCGTAGTAAGAATCTCTTATGACACAGATATAAATATCCTGAAGAGTTCTTATAAGCGGGTCTAGTCCGGTCGTATGTACCCCACATACACCTATGTACTGACTTTGATGCCTCGCATCTATGACACACTGAGACTTTGTCATAAGTCACATACCAATCTAGTCTCACACGGTTGTTGGTGTTCCAATTTCAACAACCTTCGACTAGGGACTGAATGATATAAGCCATCTATCAAATATAGGGTCTCATGATCAAGCTAAATGACTTTGATGACTCAAGATCAAGTCACTTACTTCGATGACCTATAAAATGGTTTATATCACTTTGGAACGATTATTTCATCACAGTTAAAATAATCTTGAAATAATAATTTCATTAAACATAAAATGTTTTACAAGAACATATCAAAAACTAAATAAAGCCCTTTATTAACTCCCACTGAAATTAAGACTATATATTAATTTCACTTATCCTACAGCAACAGTCCGCGACTCGTGCTTAGGCCTAAGGAGTGGCTTCGTTAATAGATTAGCAACGTTCTCATTCGTTGAAACTTGCTGATCTACTTAACTTCTCTGTCATTTATCTCACGGAATAGGTTATACCTATCCTCAAGGTGTTTGGACCTCTGATGTGCAGCTAGTCTCATCTATGCTGGGAATCACATCAAGTTCAGTGACGAACTCTTCTTTCCAAACAACCTCTTTCGCCGCTTCCCAAGCTGCGAAATGTTCAGCTTAAGTCATGGAGTCAGCAACAGTGCCTTGCACCGCCAGATAGACACAAGATATAACCGGACTGTGACCGGAAATCATCTTTGTCTATTGGAAACTTGCCTTTCAGACTCTACCGACTTGTAGCACCTCACTTTCTCCGTAAATCAAGAACTTATCCTAAGTATTTCTCAAATACTTTAGGACATTCTTTACGGCAATCCAGTGATTCTTTGCTGGATTTGACTGGTCTTTACTTGTCTTGCTTAACATTAAAGCAACATCAAACAAGTACGTTTTATGGCATACATGATAGATCCAATTGCCGACGCATATGGAATCTTATCCATGCTTTTAAGCTCAGCAGTTATCGTAGGACACTGTGTCTTGCTTAACGTAATGCCATGTGACATTGGCATAAAACCCTTCTTGGAATGCTGAAAACGTGTAGAACTTTGTCGGGATAAGAATCCTGACTTTGTCCTACCAGCTCTTTCGGATCTTTATCTTTAGATCCAAAATCCAAGAACTCCGTGGTTTTACCCATGTCAATCATAAAACCAACTCCCAAGCCAGTCCTTTACCGACTGCAGCATTGGGACGCTATATCCGAGAATCAGTATGTCATCGACATACATTATGAGAAATGCAATATTGCTCCCACTTATCTATTAGTAAACGCACAGTTCCATTTCGTTCCTGTTCAAGTCAAAACCTTGACTATTTCAACAGAACGAAGATTCCAACTCCGATATGTTTGCTTCCATCCATAAATGGATCGATGAAGTTAACTTACACAAAGTGTATATTTTCGGAGTCCGGGCTCACTTTCGCTTATTTGAATTTCGCAGATTCGTCGCTTTCAATGATCATCAGATCATGCGAACTTTCAATGATCATCAGGTTCAACTAATGACGAGAAATCACTCTCGGATTAGTGACTGATTCATTCATGTCTGCGAACTTCAGGCTCCACAGGTGTAGATTCTACAGAAATCTGTAAATCCTTCCGCTGCTCTCCCTCAATAGGTTAAGCAGCCTCCTGTATTTCTCGAATTTCTTCGAGTTATACTTTTACTCCCACTGTTCTTCTTTGAAAGTAACTCCCTTTCTTAGAAAACAGAATGGGCGTAAAAGTAACAAGCCTTGGTTTCCCTAGGACAACCAGCGAAGTAGCACAACTACAAATACTCAGTAAAGACGAATTTGGATCGATTCCAATCCACATTTACGTGGTGTCTTTCAACTGATATTGGTGGAACCTTTTCAGCGTAAACTTAGATATTCTTAGAGCGTTATTCTTAAATAATATCATGGAAGATTCGTGTGACTCATCTTTAATCATTTCTAATAAGATCTGATTCTTTCTCACAGAAACACCTTCAGGTTTTCAGGAGAAATGAGCTGTGAAACGATTTCACACTCATTCAGATGATCACACCATCAATGACTTAAGTATTCTCACTCGTGATCTGATCCAGAGTCTTAATACTTCTGTCATTCAGATCCTATACTTCATTCTGGAACTCTTTCGACCATGTCAAAGAATTCCGACTTGTGTCTCATCAAATGAACACAGTCTTACTCACTGAAGTAATCAGTAGAGACAATGAAGTACAGGAAATTTTCTCTGGCATTACTGCTCATTGGGCCACATACATGAGTATGTTCCAGGTCCAATAAGCCTTTGGGCCTTTCTCTAGCTCGGCTAAGATAGGCCCTTTGCCTTTTGGTCCAGTAAGCAGAATTCAAGTCTCATAAGATATATGTATCAAATGAGCCCAACAGTCCATAACTATGGGATTTCTGAATCCGACTTACTCTATGTGACTAAGACTTTTATGCCAAGAAAAATCAGGTTTAATTCATCAGATTTAAACCAATTCGGTATTTATGTTACATTGTAGCACTCTTTGGTTTAAGATATAAAACCCACTCAATGAATAGGGTGCTACAATTAATATTTCATTAAGATCAAAAGAACAAAAACTTGTCTTTTATCAAATGAAAAACATTCAAATTCTAACAAGAAAATGAAAGACAACTCTGCTTAAAGCAGGTACATTGTAGCAATTACTTAATACAAAACCAAGCCTCAAAGGGATCTATAAGTGAAAACCCTACGGCTGAGGCAGCATCCCAAGCTCCTTCCAGACATGTAGTTTCACTTGCCCTTCCTTCAAAGTTCTACTGTTGCCCAGGCTCTGCATATTATAACAAATATCAGTGCCACAACCAGTATCCAATACCTATAAGGTAGAACTTGAAGTAATAACATGAATACCTGAGGAAGTAGTCTCATACATCAACTTTAACTCCTCATCATCTTCCATGAATTTAATGCAATTTCTCTTCCAATGCCCAGTCTCTTTACAGTAGCAGCACTTATCAACGTAAGAGGTATCTGACTCGGGCTCAGAAGACCCACGCTTGCCATGATTCAAAATCTGGACAACTTTGTCTTCACCCTTGTCAGCATTAGGTTTAGTAAACCTACCCTTCTCATTCATGAGATTATTCAGGGTACTCTTCACGTTTGGCTCAACTGTCTTGAGCATATCATGCAGTTCAGTCAGCGTCTTCGTTAAGCCTTTCTTGATATAGTTCCTTCTGAACTTACCATAGCTTGACGGCAGTGACTGTAGTATGATCTCAGTTGCCAATTCTTGGCTAACTGGATAATCCAGTTTCCTCAGGTTATCAATGTAACCCATCATTTTACTGACATGAGGACTCACTGGATGATCATTTGGTAGCTTGCAGCTAGTGAGAGACTTAACCAACCGGTATCTCTCCACTCTTATCTGCTCCTGAAATTTCAATTTCAGGCTGCTGATCATCTCTATTGGCGATTCCATGTTCTCATATTGCTTCCGCAAGTCTGAGTCCATGGTAGCCAATATCAGACCACGCACATCTACCGCATCATTATAATGCTTATTCCAAGCATCGTATACTGCATGAGAAGCATTGGACCCGATCCTCACGGGGAGAGCTCTCTCAAGGACATAGTCCTTTCTCTCCTGTCTGAGGACTAGCCTCAGGTTCCGCGACCAAGTCAAGAAATTTGATCCGTTCAGCTTGTCCATCTCAAGGACAGACCGGATCGAGAAAGTGTTTTGATTGTTTGTGCTAGTCATAACTGAAAATTAAGATAAAAGGATTTTAGTTAATATGTTCAATATGATTAATCTCGTATTAAATTTAATATGATTAATCACGCATTATATTCAATAACCTAAGTTACCCTCAATAGAATATAATGATTCCAAGATCCACATATAACTAAGATCAAAGTGGGCCACTGGCCGTCACCCAACCTTAGCTTATATCGGTAAGCCCTATGTCGGCTAATTATATCCGTGATATAACTCTTGCTTGTGAATCTGGGCCCGAGGCCCAATCCACTCTGATGTCTCAAGGCCCGGGACTCCCGATGGCCTAGTCAAGAAAACCAGACTATACAGTCATGTAATCATTAATGTCTGGGACTCCCAATGACATTTATGAATCACAAACCGTCTTATCCACGCAAAAGTAGACATCCTCACACTGTAAGGCCATGAATACAATTGAATGGGCTTCGACAGCTGACATAGCCTGGACAAGACATCCAACGCTTGATATTATTTGAGGTTCGTAGGTTTATTAAAATTTCATTCCCAAAATAGAAGATTACTATTTCGGGAAACTTTCTATTTTTGGAAACCTACTATTTTTGGAAACTTTCTAAAATTGGAAACTTTCTAAAACCGGAAACTTTCTAACTTTAGAAATTTCTTAAAATCCAAAACATGCAAATCTAGAAACTTCTATTTTAAGAAACTTTCTAATTTCAAAATTTCGGAAACTTATTAATTTAAAAATCGATTTTATAATTTTATAAAATAAATTTTAAATTAATTCTGAAGAAAAGACTCAAATAATTGGCCCAATTGTTTTAACTTCTTGGCCCGAGGCCCAAGAATTTGTTCATGTCCAAGACATAACCCAATTGTCCAATTAAATGACATAACCGGTCTGGTTCATTAAAATTGGTCTAACCAAATTTTAATTACTACGATGACCACAATTGTCAACCGGTTATTTACTAAACCGGATTTTCTCAATTTATTTGGTCCAACCAAATCAAATTAGAAAATCCTGGTTTAGGCACAAAATCCAAATTTTTTCGACTTTGGATTTCTTATCCCGGTTTAACCAGAACTTAATAAAATTATTAAATCTGTTTATTAAACCGTGACGATTAATTTTTAATCAGTTTTAAACCGAACCATAAAACGAACCGAACCGATTGATCACGTGAACCGATCACGACCTAGCCGTGTGTTCACGCGATCACGTCAGCCGCAAAACCTATCACGCGAATCATGGGCCAGCCGCACGAACGGGATGGGACGCGATCCGAGATCAGTCCATCTCGATCATGATCCGCCCATGGCTCGATTCGGGACGGGACGGGACAGCTTACGCAGTGCGATCCGACAGTCCATCTCGCGCGCATCATCACTTGATCGGTCGAGAAGGAACGGCATCGCAAGCGGGACGCAGGATGCGTGATCGGACGGTTGGGTCGATCCATGCGATCGATCAATCGATCCATGCGATCGTACCGATCCGATCCAAGCGATCCTTTGCGCCATGCCGTCGATCGTGTCGATGACACAACCCGATCCATGATCGGTTCGTTCGTACTGTCTCTAGAAAGTAATATAATACTGGGGGTCATGATGGCTTATAGATCATGAGCGGACTCTAGCAAGCCATCATGACCCCCAGTATTATATGACTTATGTCTGATCTTTGACATACTCTTACTTTCTAGAGACAGTACCACTGAAGGATGTTTTGGTGTTAATCCTGATTCAATTCACAGATTCAACAGTTCCTAAACATGCGGATCTAGGTTCTCTTGAATAGAAACATTATGATCTCACCTTATACCTGTTTATGCAGCGGAAAGAGAAGGTATATCAGAGATCAGAGAGCCACCAAGTGATAACTCCTCCAGAGGTTCACACACGCACACCAAGCAGGAAGAGAGGCTGCTAGACCAAAGGAGAGGAGGCGCAGAGAGAGAGAGAGAGTTGGCGCAGGGAGGCTAGGGTTAGGGAGAAAGAGATTTGGGTTTTAGTTTATAAAACCCTTCTCTTTCCCTTTTGGGCTTTTGGGCCCAAATACCAATCTGATTAAATCCATTGGATTTAATCAGACCCATTTATCTCTCTCTAAGTACGACAAATGCCTGGCACTTTTACCGTACTTCTGCTAAGCCGTTCCTACACATTTTCCTGTTAGCTTAGGCGTGTGACCCATATGGGATCATATAATAAAGGCAATAAGTCCAAGACTTATAGATCATGAGCGGACTCTAGCAAGCCATCATGACCCCCAGTATTATATGACTTATGTCTGATCTTTGACATACTCTTACTTTCTAGAGACAGTACCGAGATTACTGGACATAATTCCAACAATCTCCCACTTGTACTGGAATCTCTGTATTACTGGACCAAAAAGGTTGTGTCATCGACACGATCTAGCAAGCCATCATGACCCCCAGTACTGTTGGGCTCATTTGATACATATATCTTATGAGACTTGAATTCTGCTTACTGGACCAAAAGGCAAAGGGCCTATCTTAGCCGAGCTAGAGAAAGGCCCAAAGGCTTATTGGACCTGGAACATACTCATGTATGTGGCCCAATGAGCAGTAATGCCAGAGAAAATTTCCTGTACTTCATTGTCTCTACTGATTACTTCAGTGAGTAAGACTGTGTTCATTTGATGAGACACAAGTCGGAATTCTTTGACATGGTCGAAAGAGTTCCAGAATGAAGTATAGGATCTGAATGACAGAAGTATTAAGACTCTGGATCAGATCACGAGTGACTGAAGGAAGTTTTGTTGTTAATCCTGATTCAATTCACAGATTCAACAGTTCCTAAACATGCGGATCTAGATTCTCTTGAATAGAAACATTATGATCTCACCTTATACCTGTTTATGCAGCGGAAAGAGAAGGTATATCAGAGATCAGAGAGCCACCAAGTGATAACTCCTCCAGAGGTTCACACACGCACACCAAGCAGGAAGAGAGGCTGCTAGACCAAAGGAGAGGAGGCGCAGAGAGAGAGAGAGTTGGCGCAGGGAGGCTAGGGTTAGGGAGAAAGAGATTTGGGTTTTAGTTTATAAAACCCTTCTCTTTCCCTTTTGGGCTTTTGGGCCCAAATACCAATCTGATTAAATTCCTTGGATTTAATCAGACCCATTAATCTCTCTCTAAGTACGACAAATGCCTGGCACTTTTACCGTACTTCTGCTAAGCCGTTCCTACACATTTTCCTGTTAGCTTAGGCGTGTGACCCATATGGGATCATATAATAAAGGCAATAAGTCCAAGACTTATAGATCATGAGCGGACTCTAGCAAGCCATCATGACCCCCAGTATTATATGACTTATGTCTGATCATTGACATACTCTTACTTTCTAGAGACAGTACCGAGATTACTGGACATAATTCCAACAATCTCCCACTTGTACTGGAATCTCTGTATTCATAATCCTTTTGTCACAATATCTCGATTAGTCATAAGGCAAGATTGGTGTCATCCTTATAAAGCCTAATCTTGTTCATCGGACTCTGATTCGATACTGACAATCCAAACGACTCGGGACAGTCCGTTTGAGCATGGCCATGCATTTTCCAGTATTCAAATCTCCGATTGGCCTAGAGATATTCACTCCATTTATATTGGAGGGACAAATTCCGTCTTGTTCCATCACTGTAAACTACTCATTTCGTAATACACCCAAACAAGGTCCTTATAGCTATCGCATAACGACAGCGTTAGACAATGATCAAAGCGCATCAGTTCATGTGCAGTCACATGCATGCGAACTCAGGTCTAAGGACTATACTCTATAGTCGTAGTAAGAATCTCTTATGACACAGATATAAATATCCTGAAGAGTTCTTATAAGCGGGTCTAGTCCGGTCGTATGTACCCCACATACACCTATGTACTGACTTTGATGCCTCGCATCTATGACACACTGAGACTTTGTCATAAGTCACATACCAATCTAGTCTCACACGGTTGTTGGTGTTCCAATTTCAACAACCTTCGACTAGGGACTGAATGATATAAGCCATCTATCAAATATAGGGTCTCATGATCAAGCTAAATGACTTTGATGACTCAAGATCAAGTCACTTACTTCGATGACCTATAAAATGGTTTATATCACTTTGGAACGATTATTTCATCACAGTTAAAATAATCTTGAAATAATAATTTCATTAAACATAAAATGTTTTACAAGAACATATCAAAAACTAAATAAAGCCCTTTATTAACTCCCACTGAAATTAAGACTATATATTAATTTCACTTATCCTACAGCAACAGTCCGCGACTCGTGCTTAGGCCTAAGGAGTGGCTTCGTTAATAGATTAGCAACGTTCTCATTCGTTGAAACTTGCTGATCTACTTAACTTCTCTGTCATTTATCTCACGGAATAGGTTATACCTATCCTCAAGGTGTTTGGACCTCTGATGTGCAGCTAGTCTCATCTATGCTGGGAATCACATCAAGTTCAGTGACGAACTCTTCTTTCCAAACAACCTCTTTCGCCGCTTCCCAAGCTGCGAAATGTTCAGCTTAAGTCATGGAGTCAGCAACAGTGCCTTGCACCGCCAGATAGACACAAGATATAACCGGACTGTGACCGGAAATCATCTTTGTCTATTGGAAACTTGCCTTTCAGACTCTACCGACTTGTAGCACCTCACTTTCTCCGTAAATCAAGAACTTATCCTAAGTATTTCTCAAATACTTTAGGACATTCTTTACGGCAATCCAGTGGTTGATTCAAAACACTTTTTAAACAAGAAAAACAATCCTAAACATGAATCTAAACAAGAAAAACCAGAACCAATAGCTCTGATACCACTGAAGGAAGTTTTGTTGTTAATCCTGATTCAATTCACAGATTCAACAGTTCCTAAACATGCGGATCTAGATTCTCTTGAATAGAAACATTATGATCTCACCTTATACCTGTTTATGCAGCGGAAAGAGAAGGTATATCAGAGATCAGAGAGCCACCAAGTGATAACTCCTCCAGAGGTTCACACACGCACACCAAGCAGGAAGAGAGGCTGCTAGACCAAAGGAGAGGAGGTGCAGAGAGAGAGAGAGTTGGCGCAGGGAGGCTAGGGTTAGGGAGAAAGAGATTTGGGTTTTAGTTTATAAAACCCTTCTCTTTCCCTTTTGGGCTTTTGGGCCCAAATACCAATCTGATTAAATCCCTTGGATTTAATCAGACCCATTAATCTCTCTCTAAGTACGACAAATGCCTGGCACTTTTACCGTACTTCTGCTAAGCCGTTCCTACACATTTTCCTGTTAGCTTAGGCGTGTGACCCATATGGGATCATATAATAAAGGCAATAAGTCCAAGACTTATAGATCATGAGCGGACTCTAGCAAGCCATCATGACCCCCAGTATTATATGACTTATGTCTGATCATTGACATACTCTTACTTTCTAGAGACAGTACCGAGATTACTGGACATAATTCCAACAATTATGTCCAGTAATACAGAGATTCCAGTACAAGTGGTCGCTGTCTCTAGAAAGTAAGAGTATGTCAATGATCAGACATAAGTCATATAATACTGGGGGTCATGATGGCTTGCTAGAGTCCGCTCATGATCTATAAGTCTTGGACTTATTGCCTTTATTATATGATCCCATATGGGTCACACGCCTAAGCTAACAGGAAAATGTGTAGGAACGGCTTAGCAGAAGTACGGTAAAAGTGCCAGGCATTTGTCGTACTTAGAGAGAGATTAATGGGTCTGATTAAATCCAAGGGATTTAATCAGATTGGTATTTGGGCCCAAAAGCCCAAAAGGGAAAGAGAAGGGTTTTATAAACTAAAACCCAAATCTCTTTCTCCCTAACCCTAGCCTCCCTGCGCCAACTCTCTCTCTCTCTGCGCCTCCTCTCCTTTGGTCTAGCAGCCTCTCTTCCTGCTTGGTGTGCGTGTGTGAACCTCTGGAGGAGTTATCACTTGGTGGCTCTCTGATCTCTGATATACCTTCTCTTTCCGCTGCATAAACAGGTATAAGGTGAGATCATAATGTTTCTATTCAAGAGAACCTAGATCCGCATGTTTAGGAACTGTTGAATCTGTGAATTGAATCAGGATTAACAACACTCAATCCACAAAAACATAACACATTATTACACGAAACATACCTTCTGCCTATCTCACATTATGATGAAACCACGACCGTCTTTTAACTCCAAATCTTCTTGCAGCTTCTTGATAAACCAGACCCAACTCAACTCATCTTCCACTTCAACAACCGCCCATGCTATGGGATATATGCAATTGTCCGCATCTCGTCCCTGAGCTACAAGGAGCATTCCTTTAGTTGGTCCTCTAAGGAATGTACCATCAACTCCAATAAGACTCCGACAGTTTCTTTTCCACGAGTCTCTTAGTACTGCAAAGCAAACATAAAACCTCCCAAATATTTCTTCACCACCGTCCCCTTCCTTAGTAACAACTTCTACAGTTGATCCGGGATTTGACCGAAGGATTTCTTCACAATATCCTCTAATGTGCGCAAACTGGTCTTCATACTCTTGTTTGATCCATCTTATAGCCTTCTTTCTTGCCTCCTGACACTGATTTCTTGTAACTGATATCCCTTTATACTTCTCTCTAATTAGTTGTTGGATCTTCTTCGGCTTAAAGTAAACAGGATCCTCTCTTATCTTGTCAACAAACAACCGTGCTATAATAGGATCCGTTAACATCTGACAAGCACCATTAGGGTTGCAAGTATGTGGCTCTATCAACCTCTTGATCTCCCATCTGTTCATCTGCTTATTGACCGAACAATAAACCCTCCATGGACACTTATCCGTACCACAATCGTAACCAAGTTTCATTTGATCCCATCGATACTGCCTAATGTTGTATCCAGTACTCAAAGCAAAATCTAACACATTTTCCTTAAAAGCAACACCACTTGAATAAGATTTACCAAGATATAAAGCACCACTCACACGCCTTTGAATCTGCCGAGAGGTCTTCATGTGAACAATTGGGGCATTCACACTTTCATTATCACTTTTACTGTCTGGACAGACGTTGTGACGAATCCGAGGCTCATTTTCGAATCCTGCAACATCATTCTTCTTCAGCAGCAACAAATTCTAGGCTCGGTGAACTATCAGATTCAACCTCTGGAGGAGTGCGAAATATGCAGTTTGTTGAATCAGTCTCTTCAACAGGAACACTGTAAAAGCACAATCGAAACATGCGACTTACTAAATTGATTTTTTTTTGAAAAATCCCCGACAATGGAACTTATGGGCATCGAATTTTGTTTCACAAACAAAGCAAAACGAACTTACCTCATCTTTTTTGTGTTCGAAATCGCCTCTAAATCCATAGAATCGAACAAATTTCAGAGGGACAATTGGGATTTTAGGGTTCAGAGGGAGATTGGCGAATTTTGGTCGAGAGAAGCTCATGTGTGTAAGTCCAAGGCTGGTTTGGTTTCTTTAGGAAGATGGGTTATTGGATTTTTTAATTAATTTATGGTTTATCCGGTTAAAGGTTTGGTTAAGGTCACAATAGATGTTAAAACAGGTTATCTG
Organism: Orychophragmus violaceus; assembly: GCA_030180135.1. Classification (NCBI taxonomy): domain Eukaryota; kingdom Viridiplantae; phylum Streptophyta; class Magnoliopsida; order Brassicales; family Brassicaceae; genus Orychophragmus; species Orychophragmus violaceus. The sequence continues at coordinate 86,917,293 of CM058229.1, read as the reverse complement.
CAAACCAACGTAATTAAGATCAAATTAAATTGGGGTCATTGGTTTTCCATCGATTTAGATCCGGTTTAGAGACGGAGTTAACGAAATCTGTCAAAATTAGCGAATTGTGTAGTTACAAACATGATTATCAAATTTGTGTGGTCACACATCTGATAAACTATTTTGTGTAGCTGAAGTAAGAGGTCAAAGTTTCGTGTGGGGAGGGGTGTTTTCCAAACTTTCTGTGTGGTTGTACCCCGAGTTCCCAGTGATAAATATTAGATTTAGGGTTTCTCAGACTTCTCAGAGAAGTCTGAATGCCGGGGTTTCGGAGACTTGCGAGAGAAGTCTGAGAAGTATTTAACTTGAAAAATTAAATAAAAAATAAATTATTTTAACCAAATATATCTTAAATGGTCAAATTTGACTAAATTTTATGTAAATTAAGAGTCTGAAAGATTTAAATTGGAAATTTAAATTAAAAATTATAAAAATATAATTTGATATAAATTTTTGATACATAAATTAAACATAAATTTTTTGGACATATGTAAATTAAAATTACATAAAATTTAGTCAAATTTAACCATTTAATGTATATTTGGTTCAAAATACCATGTAGTCTTGATCTATGTTTGACATATGAAGTTAGATATCATATTTTTATATGTAAGGTTAGACTCAGAGTTTGTGAATTTTCATCCATATTGTTACATTTGCATATACTGGTTAGGTTGTGACTATATTAAACGAGTTTGATGTTTTTTATAAGTTTTCTATATAATATGATGGTATTTAAGTAGTAATTAGTAGATTTAGGGTATCTCAGACTTCCATGTTAATCTTATTCACGTACATGATTTGTTAGAGTTATCGAAAAAGTCTGACTAATCTTGACCAAATAAGTTACCTACTTGGGAATTTACCCTCATATATAAACGAAAGTTACCAACAATAGTTTATAAAAGTTATTATCAAATTTTTCTCTCTGAAACGGAAACACTCTTTGTCTCTAAACACTCTCTAAAAACTCTAAAACTCCCCAGAAACCTTCCTCGCTACCGCCACCGCCACCGTCGTCATCATCTTCTTCATTCTTGTAATTATCTCTCTTTTTCGTCTCTCCCAACAAATCCTTACACCGCCGTCGTCATCTTCTAATCTCTTCTTTCTGCAAATTTTTTAGATCTATACGAAAGAGGTCATTTTTTCTATGTACTTTTCTAGATCTGAACAAAAATACAGGTTTTTATATATTTCTCGTTTTAGATCCATACGATTTTGAGTCCAAGTCATCCCCTTTTTCATATGTACTTTGTCTAGATCTGAACAAAAATATAGGTTTTATATATTTCTCTTTTTAGATCCATACGGTTTTGAGTCCGAATCATCCCCTTTTCCACATGTTCTTTCTTAGATACAGATGGATTTTTGTATTTTCTTGTTTTAGATGGATTTCATACTTTTCCCGTCTAGATCTAAACGGTATTCCTCAGTCTGAATCTTTTGTCAAACAAAAGATCTAGGTATAATATGGATTTTGATGCTTGGTTGGAGACTTCTTTGCTACTAATGTCTTCGATACACTCAATAAGAAGTTTCAAATTTACTTGTTCTGTAGTAAACTCTATTAGAAGTCTGAAATTGGATTTGTTTTTGAATTAGACTATACTAGAAGTCTGAATTAGACATTGTTTACAATTGTTTTAGGATACACATAATGGGGCGATTCAATCAGCTTCCAACGTCGAGTAGTAGTTCATACTCAAGTATCAGTTCCATAGTTCGACAACGATCCTGTTCATACAATGGATTCCCCAAGAAATGTTTTTGCGGTCTGGACCCTGTCATGCAAACATCCACTACTGCCGATAATCCGAGAAGAAGATTCTTTGGATGTAGTAACTGGGATGTAATTGCCTCTCTCTGTTATGTAGCTAGTTTTTATTTTGTTTTTACTTATTTGAGCTTATATTTGGAATCCAAATATGATTGTATATTTTAAATGTGGTTGTATAAGATGGTGGCTACCATATAATGAAGTGGTGGGATGAGGCTATGATCGAGGAGTTTCACAAGTTAAAGCTGAGAGTGGACCAACGTGGTGAAAAAATTGATTACATCTTTCTTTTGTTATTCTGGAAACGAGTGTGTTACCACCTTGCACTATGACCTCAAGATAATGCATGCAGATATAGCTCAATTAAATGAGATGTTAAGTGAGAAGCTATCTAACGAGACAAAGCGTGGCGTCAAGTATGAGTGTATGTTGTTTGCTGGTGCTATTATTATCGTCCCGATCATCTTGAGGGCATTTCGTTTCTTGTAATATGTTAGTCCCATGTATCCAACTACAATTTTATGTAATATAAGACAAAGTGTCATCTTTGTAATTTCAGTCATCATCCAATTTCCTTATGCGAATTGTCCTCTTTTGAAGCTACTAAAATACTTGGTCGCCAGACTTCATATGATGTATGAATAATAAATATTATATTGTCAGACTTCATATGAAGTCTGAATAATAAATACTATATTGCCAGACTTCATATGTAGTCTGAATAATAAATACTATGTTTTCAGACTTCAAATGATATCTGAATAATAAATATTAAAACTTCCAGACTGCATATAATGTCTAAATTAAAACTATGTTGTTAGACTACGTATGATGTCTGGCAATGTTAAAATGCGTTGGGGTTAAATTTTTCGTTAATTACGCGAAAAATGCGAGGCAGTTAAGTAAAAGGGAGACGAAAAATATGCAATTACGTTTGTGGTAAAACCGTCACATGTGGTAAACCATCTCGTTTTAACTGCCCCTTATGACCCACATATAAATAGGATTTTTTATCTTTTTTTAATAGTTTCCAAGGAAGGATTAAAAAAACTATTCTCTCTCAAAGCCACTGAACCGACATCTTCAACTTGTTATGGGTATCTTTTCCTGATCTGGTTTCTCTATGCTCCGCCGCTGACCTTCGACGGTAAGATTCATCGAATCCTTCTTTTCTGAATAAACTTAGCATAACTAATAGTAGACTTACAGCTAATGGTGTCTGATTATAGTCCTCAGACTGCAAATGGAGTCTGGCTTATAGTCCTCAGACTGTAAATGGAGTCTTATTTTTTTCTCGTACTTGCGCTGAGCTTTTTTTCCTTCTAAATTCTGAATCTTGTTTCTCTCCTCTCCTCATTCGTTTTCCTTTGACTGTAATATTTATCGACTTCTCTTTCGTTAGTATACTTGAAATAGCTATTAGTAGCTAGACGACAAATGGTTTCTGACTGTATTACTCAGACTGATAATGCGTCTGGATAGTAGTATTCAGACTGTATATGAACTCTGACCATGATTTGAGTGGCCCTTTTTGTTTCAGGTTTTCATTATGGCAGACGTTGAATACCACAATGGAAGTTCACACCCGGTTATGATCCGGTTCCGGATAAAGGCATACACTACTTTCGTGGTAGGAGAGATCTGATTAATGATGTTAGAGTAGCGCTGTTACCGGGATAATGGCAACATCTCCTCAATTCAGACCTTGGGATTTTTTTGAGATTCTATGACCGACACTTCAAATGGTGTTCAAGGATGGTGCACTACATGCTCTGTTTGCAGTTAGATTGCAAGAAAAGTATGAGATATGGTCTCTTCTCGGCGTTCAACCAGCTAAGTTTTCCCTGAATGAGTTTCATGCCATAACCGGACTCAACTGCGACAATGTTGAGAATCTGGAGTACCCTAAAGCTGAATATACTGACCTGATGAGAGTAGTGTGGGAGCTTCTTGGGGTGGATATCGAGTTAGGCCCAAGTTATTCGAAATTATTTGAAGCTTGTAAGAAATGTGCTGGTTGGGAAACGCAACAAAGGATATGGTTGGGCTATCTAGCCATTTATGTATCCTTCAATTAGGCTCAACACTGGACAACTTCCACAAGGGCTGACATTACTAAGCTTCTGCTGGTTCTAGGATCGTTAAAATCCCATCCATAGGGAATATTTAGCTTCAAACTTCTGACAGAATCTGTGAAGGAGGCAAACAAAAAACTCGTTGAGAGAAACAATATCAGATTGGAGGTTTTGCTGAGGTCCTGAACATTTGGAATATTGGGCATGTCCCGCTATGGCTACAACTTATGGAGAGCCCTTTCCGAATGCCCCAACCCCACCACTGCGGGCGTACCAAGGATCAAGGAGTCGGTAGAAGTCGACGAAACATTACACATACATGTATTTCTTAGACTATTTTGAAGTATGGAATATTTTAACCATACTGAATTTGAAGTCTGGTATTGTGTGCCTGACTGAATATGAAGTCTGGCATTATGTACCAGACTGAATATGAAGTCTGATTTCGTGTATATCAGACTTCCAGTGAAGTCTGAAGTTGTGTATATAAGACTGAATTTGAAGTCTAACATATTGTTCCCATAATAAATATGATGTCTCACATTTTGATATTATAAATGCTTATATTCATTTTGGTATGTGACTTATAATTTGCAGTTCCACGTCGATAACCTCGTGCTCAAGGATTATGATGACGTGTTCCCCGAGTGAGACAATGATGATGAAGAGGACGGGAAAGTTGAGAACATTATGAAAGAAATGCATGGACAGCTTGGGACTGCATCTTGGAAGTGGAGTTCTAGACACTTAAAAAGTGAAGGTGTGTTCAAGATCAAAGCTGGCAGTCCTATTAAGCTTGAGGTTAAGTCTGAGGAAGTTGAGGGTGAGGTTGGTCAGAAAAAAGCAAGAGGGATTGGGAATCAAGAGGAAGTTAGTACATACTGTGGCTGATGATGAGGACGAGGAAGAAGAGGTTGAGGTAGTTAATAATAGACCTAGATCAGGGAGGGCTGACCCGCGAATGGGGATGTTGTTCAAATGATTGAGGGTTTGAAAAAAACATTTGAAACGGCTTAATATATTGGAAGATGTTGTCAATGAAGGTTTTTGTCCGATGGGTATCATAATGGATAATCTTGGCAAGGATGTCAAGAATTTTAATGGAGAAAGAGCTGGATTTGAGAAGGAAAATGAGAAGAAGACAAATTTTTTTGGACAGGAGGGAAATGAGAAGAAGAAAGCTGGTACTGGAGGGAAAGGAAGTGAGAAGAAGAAAGATGCAAGTCTTGCGGTTGGTGAGTTGAAGAAGGCCGGAGTTGATGAGGATGAAGATGATCAAGCTGTAGATCTTCACGATCAAGATGAAGTAACCGCTGTTGCGGTTGATGAAGAGGGAGGAAGAAAGAAAAGGAAAGGGCTCCGAGGAACCCGAAGAAAGTGGTACTGAAGGTAAATAATCATGTTGCTGATACCAAACCTTCCATGCCGTCTGAGGCCACCAAACAGACTGCGGCTGATGATGGGGTTAGTCTCCAAAACTTATGAAGTAGGAGACTTATGAAGGTTGCTCTTAAGGGGAAATAGCCTTGTTAGCAGTATAAATATTCTTGATTGTAAGAACATGAACATAACCGTATTTGTTTTTTTTTTTCCTTGTTCTTGTGTTAGCTCTGAACATGGATTCCTAGTATTAGAATTATATTGCATTAGTGTGGTGTGATTTTTAATCAGCATACAAAACATCTCAGACTTCTATAGATGTCTGATTGTAGACTTCTGTGAAAGTCTTATATCATACTTCCAAAGAAGTCTGATGGTGATGTATTTTAGTTATCAAAATTCTATTGCAGTCTGATTATTGTGTGAATTTTAGATCAAAAGGTTTAACACGGGTTGTCAAATTTTATATGCAGAGTATAATCGAAAGTAGAGATCCGAGGGTCTTGATCATTGCACAGTCGGCTACGGGCATGGAATTCGATGCTGCCATGAGGTTCAAACAGGACACTAAGCAAGCAGTAGCTGAAGCGTATATTCATGTGAAGGCAAAACAGGTTAAACAAAATGAGAAGGTGAAGACTCCAGTTAAACATGTTGTCCAAGCACATGTTACACCGGGATATGATCCTTGTGCTGGTCTCACCATGATGCAAGTGAAGGCACTTAATTATTACAACAAAAGACAATTGTATGTCTTAACACTCTACTTAGACGAGTAAGTTGTATAGCTAATCTCTTAATTCGATGTCTAACAAGCGTATTGTTCTTTGTAGGGGTTATCCGACAAGGACAGTTAACACATCACTCCAATGGTATTATGATCTTCGCACTCCAAAGGAATGGCTGCATGACATGGTCAGTATCACCCCAATGGTTGTGAATTTAGACTTCCATTCCATTCTGGATGTATATTCTATTTTTCCTAGAAGTCTGATTGTATATTCATAGTTCCGAAGAAGTCTGGTTGTATACTCAGACGTCCTTAGCTGTCTGGTTGTGTTTAATTTTTTATATTAACACATTCTTGGCTTGATGCAGTAAATTGATGTCGGGACTGATCTGCTGAGGCTTTGCCAACACAACCATACGGAATGGTTAAGGAGCGAGAGGCCGTGCTCATTGACACACTCCTTCAAGCATTTTGGCATCAATACTATCCAAATTTTATGAAGAGTGGTGCAGAAGAGAATAGTTAAGCACAACTAGAAGGCTGCCTCCTGATGTTTGGGATTACTATACTGGTCATCTACCCATATTCTTCAAATCAGTGAAGCCTTAGGGGCCGGAAATGGATCAAATCTACACTGCACTGCACATCGGCGGATGTCATTGGGTAGCAATTATGATTTCTATCCCGGATAGGCACGTAACATGCTGGTACAACATCCTTTAACCGAGAACTGATGAGTTGGTCGGAGCAGCACTGGCACCAATTTGTGAGATGTTTCCTTATGTGCTGCACGTCTTGGCCCCAACTGATGATGAGTGGCCTTATCCCTTGGATCGTTACACCTACATGATTGTTAGGAGCAAAGATCTTCTCCAAAACAACCAATCAGGTGACTGTGGAGTGTTATGCTTTAAGTTCATCAAGTTTCATTCACTTGGAATGGCGTTTCCAAAATATCTTTGTGATAAGAACATCAAGCAAATCAGGGACATGCTTGCTATTGACATAATGACTGATCTCGTGCGAATAGGTGAAGAGAGACGTACCGAGTATGAATTGCTAGATACATACGACGAAAAATAGACTTCCCGATATCTTTTGGATTCCCAAACAATGGATTTCTTGCATATATTTATCTTTTGTAGTGTAAGAAAAACACATCCATCTTTTGGCTTACTTTTGCTCTTGTTCTTAGTTATGTAAGAAACTCATGACTTGTTCTTAGTTATGTTTATGTGCTACTACGCTTGATGAAACATAACCCAAACAATTGGGACAAGTTTCAATACCAGACTTTTGAAATACATCAATTACCACGTCAGACTTCAGTAAACCCTAAAACATATCCGACTTCAACAATTTCTTCACTAAAACATATCAGACTTCAGTAAAACCAAAATCACATCAGACTTCAATCATTTCTAGTCAGCCTCTGGTTGTGGATAATTAGGTTGTTTGTGGCCCGGTTGTCTGCAATTCGAACAACAATAGTGCTTGTGTAGTTTCTACGATTTAATGCCCTTCTTCTTGGCGATTTCTAGCATAGATTGCCACCTCAATTTCTTTTGTCTTCCAGGCTTCTGCCTCTCTTCCAGCGGAAGGACACGTACAATGCCATGATCAGCTATGCCAGTAAAAGTCTTTGGTAGGATGTTGCGCGAGTATGCAACGTACAAGTAGTACGTTCTGTAAGATGGACATACATGGGTAGAAATGTGTAGCTCAAGTTCCGGTGCAGCACAAATGGCATGTGAGCAAGGTATCATTCCTAATCCTAAACACCACATGCACACTTCTGATGTTCTAAATCAACAACACAATCCCTATGTTTTCCCTTAACAACGAACCGATACGTATCTACGCGTTCTCCCGTCATCATATCTGCATAATATTCACGAATAGCCAGCAAATATTCAATTCCTCGGGTAAATGTTCTCGTGAGACTCATTGCATCTAACCGCCTTTTACAAAACCACGTCCCTAGTTTCTCTTGTATGAACTCGAACATGAAAGATATGGGATATCCTTTTGCCTTCTTAACTGCAGAGTTTATAGATTCAACAATGTTGCTCGTCTTTATGTTGTACATGTCTCCAACAATTTGAAGGAGGTTAACACAAGTAAGAACGAGAAAGTATTAAGAAAAAATTACGCTTTCATACTTTTCCTGCTGTCTGGTAAATAATCAGACAACAGGAGAAGTCTGACTATAATATCAGACACAACTAGAAGTCGGCGTAGAAAATATTAAGTATGACACTTACGCTTTCAGAATTCTCCTGCAATCTGATAAATAATCAGACATCAGGAGAAGGCGGACAATAATATTAGACATCATTAGAAGTATGAGTAGAAAATATTGTCTGACACTTATTGTCAGACAGCACAAGTACCTGTCTCCGCCGAAATGCATGCGTGACCATAGACTCACATCCGACTCCTCCAAGTTCAGGATTTACCGCTCGTAAGGAGGCCATGTTTCGGTCAAAATCGTTAATCGTATATGCGTAAGCCGCGTTTTTCACCAAGTAAAGAAGATGGTTTCCCCTGAACTTGGTAACTATGTTATTTTGTAGATGGTAATGGCATATCACTCGTTGTGCCCAAGGAAAAAACTGCTTCACACACATTCTTGATCGACTCGCATCTATCTGAGACTATGACCAAAGGATATTTGTCTGAAATGCATTCTTTCAGCTTGGTGAAAAACCACTCCCACGAGGCATCATTCTCAGAGTCTACAATCCCGAAAGGCAACATAAATATTTAAAACTTTCCATCTTTTGTGGCCTCCACTAGCATAACACCACCATACTTTCCATTAAGATGAGTACCATCCACCACAATGACTCCTCTAAGAAAAGTAAACCCATGTATGGAAGCTCCAAATGCTATAAATAGATATTTAAATCTATTCTTCTAATCTAGTTCAAGAGCAGTTATTGATCCCGAGTTGGTTTGCCTGGTTCCATGCAAAAAATAAGGCAGTCTCTCGTACCCATCTTCCGTTGTTCCTCTCACAATCTTTTGACCATGTAAAACTGCTATGTATTTGGTTGTGTAGCTCATCCTAATCCCAAACTGCTCTTCATTTATACTTTGACATGCTTTAGTGTTATCTGTTCAATTATACCAAAACATTCAGTAAACAACCAACCAATATAAACTGGGGTAACGTTTACGCGTAGACATCCGGTCAACCACCGACCATGTATGGGTTTTTGAATAGATCATCACCCAATACTTGTTTGGTTCGCTCTTTACAGACGCCCAGAGCATCCACTTGCATTCTTCCACACGGCATTTAGCCACAAAAAGTGTCTTGTCAGACTTTTCTGTGTTGTATGTGAATTTCTTTATCAACGCCGTCAAACATATCTCTGATATTAAGTCTTTCTTGCTATCAAAACACTTGTTGAGAAAGATACCCTCAGACAAGTCCCTTTTGCCCACCTATTAGTCGTACCCTCCAACTCATATTTCTTATAAGCTTCATATTCTTCCACATCTACATCTTCATGTTTCACTTTCCCATATAGGCACTACAAGAAAACAAGCTTTTTGCGACTACAAGTTGCGACTGACTTTCCAGTCGCTAAATTTAGCGACTACCTAACGACTCGGTAGCGACTGATATTGCGACTAATACTGAATAGTCGCTCTTTAGACGCTAGATTGCGTCCACAAGTTTTTAGTCGTTAGTTAGTCGCTAATTTAGCGACTATATAACGACTATTTTCGGTGGGTTGCTAACCAGTTGCCTTTTGGTCGCAAAAACCGATATAAACCCACGTTTTATTGTTTCGAATTTGGTCTACCTAATTTGTACCTAATTTTTGCGACTGCTATTGGTAGTCTCTAAAATAGTCGTAAAATAGTCGCAAAATAGTCTATATATACAAAGAACGCTCATCACTTCTCCTCAGCCACACAAACACCAAAACAAAGACGATAATGTTGAGAAAATCTGAGGAAAAGCAGAGGCAAAACGTTTTCTTAGTGAAAAAATGTCAGGAGATTATAACTACACTAATGGTCAATAGTGGATGTATAACCGGATCGATGCAGCTACGGGAAATTTCACCGCAGAATTCATGGCGGAGGTCGATAATCATTTCATCCCGTTTGCAAATAGCTAGCCCTTTGCACAGAGCTACACCGGTAAGTTTCACTGTCCTTGTGATATTTGAAAGACTGATAAACCAATTATGCCTGGAAAAAAAAAGCATTTGTATAGGAATGGATTTATGCCTAATTATAATGTTTGGTATAAGCACGGCGAAGAAGTCGATATGGGTTTAGGAACGAGTTATGCTGATACGACTTGAATTAGTGGGAGTGAAGGAATGGGTAATGTAGTAGAAGATAGATATGTGGATATGGTGAATGATGCATTTCGTGATAGCGTACATTTTGATAACTATCATCAATATGGTAGTTATCAAAATGTTGAGGAACATGGTAGTTATCCGAATGTAGACGAATATGTACGTAATCATTCAAAATAATTCTATGACTTGCTAGAAGGAGCGAACAATCCATTGTACGATGGTTGTCGTGAAGGTCACTCACAATTATCCTTAGCTGCTCCAGTCATGCAAAAGAAGGCGGAGCATAATATGAGTGAAAGGGCAGTGGATTCGATATGTGAAATGTTTATAGAGTATCTACCAGAAGGAAATCAGGCAATCGATTCACATTACACAACGGAGAAACTGATGCGCAGTTTAGGCCTCCCATGTCATCCGATTGATGTTTGCTTCAACAATTGTATTATATTCTGGAAAGATGGTGAAAGCTTAGATAAGTGTCGGTTTTGTAATTCACCAAGATGGAAGCCTAACGAGCAGCGCCGTAGGACCAATATACCATATAGCCATATGTGGTATATTCCTATTGCTGGCAGATTAAAGAGAATGTATCGAAGCGAGAAGACTGCAACGACAATGAGATGGCATTCCGAGCACCAAGCAAAGGAGGGAGAAATGTGTCATCCGTCTGATGCGGTAGAGTGGAAATATTTTCAAGATCAGTATCCCCTGTTTTCACAAGAGACCCGCAATGTTTATCTTGGACTATGTACATATGGGTTCAATCCATTTGGCATGTCCAATAATCATTCGTTGTGGCCTGTGATCTTGACTCCATATAATTTACCCCCTGATATATGCATGAATATGGAGTACTTGTTTTTTACAGTAATGAACTCTGGGCCAAATCATCCGCGAGGTAGTCTCAATATATTCCTCCAGCCTCTTGTTCAGGAGTTAAAAGAATTGTGGTGTAATGGAGTCAACTCATACAATGTGTCCTTGAATCAAAATTTCAATCTAAAAGTAGTTCTGTTGTGGACGATCAACGACTTTCTGGCCTATAGCATGTTACCAAGATGGACCACCCATGGCAAATTATCATGTCCATGGTGCATAATCTTTTTATCTGCCCGAATGGAAGAAAGACGTGTTGGTTTAATTGTCGCCGAAGATTTCTTCCTAAAGATCATCCACTGAGGAAAAAAAAGAATTCTTGAAGGGAAATGACGCTAGGAATGAATATCCACCTGAGTCTTTAACTGGTGAGCAGGTCTAATCCTACCGTTTGCGTGGTGTAAATCCACCAAAAACTAAGGATGTTGGTTGAAACGGTCACGAAAAGAAGATGCCCGGATATGGTAAGAAGCATAACTGGCACAAAGAAAGCATATTTTGGGAGTTACCATACTGGAGGGACCTCAATCTTCGACATAATCTCGATTTGATGCATATAGAGAAGAATGTTTTTGACAACATTATTAAAACTACGATGCGTGTGAAGGGTAAAATCAAAAGACAACATCCCATCAATATTGGATATAGATCAATTCTGTTCTTGGCCACACTTACATGTTGATAGTGCTGGTAGAGCTCCTTTCCCAGTCTAATCACTGACAAACGAAGCCAGAACTAAGTTGTTGGAATGTGTGAAACATGAGGTCAAATTTCCAGATGGTTATGCTTCAGACTTAGCAAGTTGTGCTGATTTGGGTAGTGCACAATTTTCCAGGATGAAGAGTCATGACTGCCATGTCTTTATGAAAAGACTACTTCCATTTATCTTTGCAGAACTCCTAGACAAGAACGTCCACCTCGCGTTAGCAGGTACCAATTATTCATAGTATTTTGAATATGTAGTTTTGAGTTTGTATATAATTTTGGTATTAACCATTGATGTTTTAATTTCTTTATGTTGTAGGGATTGGAGAATTTTTTTGTGACTTATGTTCAAGAACTTTTCAGAAGAGTCGTGTCCAAATAATAAAGCAGAACATAGTTTTGATTCTCTGCAATTTGGAGAAGATCTTTCCACCATCTTTTTTCGACGTGATGGAGCACCTTCCTATACATCTCCCCTACGAAGCTGAATTAGGAGGTCCTGTTCAATAATGGTGGATGTACCCTTTCAAAAGTTTTTTCAAAAAGCTGAAAGGGAAAGCAAAGAACAAAAGATATGCAGCTGGATCTGTTGTTCATTAATATCTAAATGAAGAGATTTCTTATTTCACAGAGCATTATCTCGCCTCGAATATACAAACGAATTCAAGTTAAATTTCTATCTAGTCAACGGAGACATGTACATGCTATCTATTATGAAGTTTTATAATGTCTACTCTTTTTGTCAGGTCAACAATATACAATGAAGGTGGAGTTCCCAAATATGATGACAAAGACGTACCTGATATATTTACTCAGGTTGGTCATCCAACTGGCGAAATGCATGAAGTATGGCTTTCACCAGAATATTATCAATGTGCACATGCTTATGTTTTGCGAAATTGCGCTTCTTTTCGATCATTTGAAAGGTATAAGACAACTTAAATTAATTTATATTTTGTGTTGGTCTCATATTCATGTTGGTCTTAAACAGTATGTTCGAAGACTATATCTCTGGAAAATATCCAGATCTCTCCGAGAAAGAACACTCTGGGAAAAGGGCTGACGAATATCATATGGGTACGAGATTATGTATGTTCGAAAAATATTTCTTATGTACACATTATATATGTATGGTGATTTTATCTACATATTTTATATTGTCTGTTTATCTATATGCAGGTTACTTACTAGAACGACACCCATGAATTTCCTCCTTGGGTTCAAGACATTATGCATGGACCCGTCAACAAGGCTAGAACTTGGCCTATCTTCTATACAAGAGGAAATATGTTTCATACAAAAAACCACAGCGAGGGACGAAAGAAATGTAACTATGGTGTATGTGTTAAAGGAGAGAATTACAGTGATGCATCCGATGCAGCTGATTTCAACAGGATCTTAACAGATACAATAGAACTTCAGTACGAGGGGATGGTTAGTTTGAGAATAACACTCCTTAAGTGTATCTGGTATGACCCTATCCTAGGTAGATGCACTCGAAGGAGAAATGTTGGCATGGTAGCCGTTCGTGCATCGAGAAAGTACAATAAATACGAACCATTTATTCTAGGTACGTAAATCAAAATGTCCCTGACTTGTTAACTACTCTTTGTATATCATATATACTCAAGTATAACTTCCACATTTTTAATTTGCACAGCATCTCAAGCAGAGCAAGTTTGTTATATCCCAAATCCGTACACGAAGAAACCGAAGCAATTTTGGCTCAATGTTGTTAAAGTCAACCCGAGGAGAAATATTTCAGGGAAATATGTCAATACAGAACCGACTCTTTTGCAACAAGAAAATGATGATCCGGTAATGATGACTACAATTGAATATCTCGTTCCTGAGTATTTGGTACAACACGAAAACCCAATCAATCTCGATTACGACGTCGGAGATCCAAAACCAGAAGACGAATTTCGAGGTAATCTATCATCTTCTGATGATGACGATGAAGATGATGAAGCGGACAATGGCGAAGAACCGTACTTATTTATGTATTTCTGAGTTCAAATAATTTCAACTTTGTTTAATATTGAGTATGTTAAAGTTTGAAGTCTAATGTTTGTATAATGTCTAATGTTTATGTTTAATATTCAATGACATCTTCCTTTTGTTTTAATTATAAGGTTAATGTTAGGTTTTTATAATTTGTTAATTTTTATGATTATTTCTAAATTCATAATATAATATAAATATTATTTCATAATGTATAATTAATTGTTTTGCAATTTCAATTTAAATTTTGCGCCATACCCTGATTAGTCACAAGTTAGTCGCAAAATATCAACTATTTTGCATCTAACTTGTGACTAATCAGGGCATGGCCCAAATTTAATCCGAAACCGCCAACATTTGGTTATTCCGCCAACATTATTCGCCCAAAAATCTTTAAGCCCGCGAAAAAATTTAAAGGCCCGCCAATGATTCAACCATTATTTGGTCTAAAATCTCTAAACCGCCCAAAATTCTCTAAACCGGGAATTTTTCCCTCCTCTGATTTTCCCCAAAATCGACTAAGGGTCGAAAACCTAATTTCATTTCATTCTGAAACCTTCTCTATTGCTGTCCCCATTCTCTCTCTGATCGATCTCCTTCTCTATTAACCCTAACCCGATCTCTCTCAGTCTAAATCGCTCTCTCACAACCCTAACCGATCTCTCTCAGTCTAAATCGCTCTCTCACAACCCTAACCGATCTCTCTCAGTCTAAATCACTCTCTCACAAAGTCTATATCTCTGTTCGATCGCTCAGTTAAAACCCTAATCCAGTAGTCTCCAATGGCAAAAGCAAAAGGAAGAGGAGGTAGAGGACAAGGGCGAGGAAGAGGAGGTTGAGGGCGAGGAAATGTCACCGTCGAGGCAGAGCCTTCCTCATCCACCCAGACTAGGCCCGCAAATATAGCGCCGCAGTACAACTTCACCCCGGAGAAACACGGTTCACCTCCACGGCATCCCACTCTGACTCAAACCCAGCTGCATGTCAGCCAGTATCCACCGCCGACTCAACTCTTCGACACAGACTCGAGGTCTCCACAACAAACATCTCTAGGTTACGGTCCTTCTACCAACTCTCAAGGTTAGAGAGCAGCTTCTTTGAATCCTCAACGTTAGAGGACAACCTCTTTGAATCCGCAAGCTCAGAGGGTAGCCTCGGTGAATCCATCTTCTCAGAGGACAGCCACTATAAATCCCCAATATAAGCGTCTTTAAATCGGGTTTTGTCTAATTTTGAGCATGATTATGAGTCGTAACACTTTGAGTCTGAACCGTTTGAGTAAAATATGTGTCTTTAGTTGATTAGTAGTTGATTTTGAGAATGAATCTTGAGTGCTTGAGTCTTATTGAGCATGAAACTTTTGAGCTTTGAGTTTTTTTAGTGTTGAGATTACTTGTGATTGAGTCTGATGAGATTTCTCGTGAGCTTATTGAGATTACTTGTGAGCTTTGAGAATGAAACTTGTGTGCTTTGAGTTTGTTGAGTGTTTAAATTACTTGTGATTGAGTCTGTTGAGAATGCTCGTGAGCTTATTTAGATTACTTGTTGTTGGGAATGTCCTGAAATCTATTGTACTTGCTCTTAAGTGAAAGTCGTATTGTCGAGATGAGACAATCATATGACACTAGGCAGTCATAATGCTTTGCTAGAAGCCACTTATGATCAATGAGTTTAGAACTCATTGCTAGTGTTGTATGATCCTACAGGGTCACACACCTAAGCAAACTGGATCAATGATATAATGGGTTTCATAATGTTTTATATATATGTTATATATATTATATGAGATATAATATATACATATATATATATATATATATACTCACGATTAAAGAGATGTCATATATATTATATGAGATATAATATGTATATATATATATGCTTCACGTAAGAGATGATGATCTCTTAATTAATGTTAGGGCTCAGCCCATTAACATTATAAGTGTGATGAGTATGCATATATAAGCGAAAAGGTTGGTTAACCTAAAGTATGGTAAGCGAGCCGCATAAAGAAAAACGTGAGAGTTTATAAAACCCTATGACACGAATCGTTCGTGTAACATTTTTTGAGATTAGATCTCAACGGCACTAGCATCCCGATCCGATCTAGTTTGTGTGCGTGTGGATACCAGTAGAGGCGCAGCACTTGAAGCGCTTTAAGATCTCGATTATCTGCAAATCTTCCGCTGCTAATCACCAGGTAATTCTGAGATCCCATTGATTCAATTATATGAACCCTAGATCCTAGGCTTGGAATTCAGACCAGGGTTGCCTAATATGATTAGGATCTGCTAGAAATTCCTTCAGTGGTATCAGAGCTTTAGGGTTCCATTGAATCTGTAGCATGTTGATTAGATTGGTTGAATCTGGATCTCTGTATGATTGATTCAAGCATGCTAAAACTCGTTTTTGATCAAAGTAACCTAGTTTAGGGTTTTTGTTCGAAAAACGTTTTAGGGTTTTTCGCATGGTGTCGATCGTTGCCAATCCGGCATCGATCGACACATGGCGAAAACCTGAACAAAATTTAGGGTTTTTCGCATGGTGTCGATCGATGCCAATCCGGCGTCGATCGACACAGGGCGAAAACCCGAATAAAACTTATGTTTCGCCTAGTGTCGATCGACACAAGAGTTGTGTCGGTCGACACAAACCTCGCGAGATTGATGAATCGGTTCAATTGGATTGGACCGGTTATCGAGCTTGGTTAATGATGGTTAAACGCTAAGAATGGTTTATTGCGATTGGGTTGGTATCGACCGATGCTAATGTAGCATCGATCGACACTGACCGGTACTCAAAACCGGATCAATTGGATTGATCGGTTATCGCAGATTGGTTTTGGTTAATCAGCATCGATCGACACTAAAGTAGTGTCGGTCGACACAAGATTCGATGGTTTAGGTTATGGAACCAGAAACCACAGAACCAAACCAAGACAAATCATTTAATTAGAAGAATTAAAACATAATATAACTGAACGTTTTAAATGGTTCCGTTCCTCAACCAAATATCAAGTGATACTTGATGTCTTTCCAATCTTGTCAACTGTCAAGACCCATCTAATTGTGCGATAGACTTGCAGTGCAATGTGTCCACAATTTTATGAGTAAGACAGGAGGTAATCGTGTTGATGGACTTGCAGTGCAAGACATCAACAATTACATGACTGAAGAGATTGGTTTACTTGACTGGGCCATCAAAATCGTTTTGGGCTCAGAGACATCAGGTGGATTGGACATGAGATGTCAATCCACAACCAAGAGTTATATTGGATATAACTAGCAAAGAGTTGCTTACCTAGATAGCTAAAATTTGGGTGATAGCCAGTGGCTCACTCAAGTTTAGTGAAGTATGGATCTTGGATCATTATATTCATCTGAGGAAACATTGTTTGAATATAATGTGAGTTTTCTTAATAGTTAAGACTTCTCATTTCTTGAACATCATAACTAAAACCTCCCTTGTTTTTCAGCTATGTCTAGCACAAACCATCGTAACGATTTCTCCCTGCGATCCGTCCTTGAGAAGGACAAGTTAAATGGATCCAACTTTCTTGAATGGTATCGGAACTTGAGAATTGTTCTCAAACAGGAGAAAAAGGACTATGTCCTTGAGAAAGTTCTCCCCAAGAAGTACCGAGCCAATGCCTGGCAGTCAGATAAGGATGCTTGGGATAAGCATTCTAATGATGCGGTGGATGTGAGTTGTCTCATGTTGGCTACCATGAACTCGGAATTGCAGAAGCAATATGAGTACATAGAGTCGCCAAAAGAGATGATCACTGGCCTGAAAAGTATGTTTCAGGAGCAGGCACGAACTCAGAGATACCAGACGGTTAGGTCTCTGATTGAGTGCAAGCTACCAAAGGGCGAACCAGTTAGTCCTCATGTCATTAAAATGATGGGTTATATTGATAACCTAAGGAAACTGGATTGTCCCATTAGCCAAGAGTTGGCTACTGACATTATTTTACAGTCACTGCCGTCAAGTTATGATCAATTTGTTATGAACTATAACATGAACAACTTGACGAAGACGTTGACTGAATTGCATGGGATACTTAAGACTGTTGAACCTAACATCAAGAAGGACACCCCAAATGTCCTTATGGTACAAAAGGGTAAAAAGTTTAAGAAACTTGGTAAGAACAAAGGTGATGGCAAGACGAGCTCGATTGTGAATCCAAGCGAGTCTGGCCATGCTCCTAAGGTTAAAACCAGTCCTTCTGAAGATATTAAGTGCCGTTATTGTAATGGTTATGGGCATTTGAAAAGAAACTGCAATAAATTCTTCGTGGATTATGAGAAGCTGAAGAAGACGTACGAGACTTCTTCTTCAGGTATTATGTTATAGAAGTAAATGTTACTTCTAATAGTCCTACTTATTGGGTATTTGATACCAGCTGTGGTACTCATATTTTGTGAAAATGTGCAGGGCCTGAGCAAAAGTAGGATTATGGAGAAAGGACAAGTGGATCTATGCGTGGGAAATGGATCAAGAGTTGCTGCATTAGCCGTAGGAGTATTTCATTTGCTTTCTTTTATGGCATGTTTTGAACTTAAAACTGCTACTATGTACCTGCTATGAGCAGAAAGATTATTTCTATTCCTTGTTTGGATATGGAAGGATATCAGTTTTCAAATTAAGAATAAGCGTTATTCATTTGATTACAATGATATATTTTATAGTAGCAATCCATTAGAGAATGTACTTTATGTTCTAAACCAGAATGTGCCTAACTATAACATTAATACCAAGAGATTCAAGTCAAATGATACGAATCAAACTTCTTTCTGGCATTGTCGTTTTGGGTCACATAAATGAGAATCAGATTCAGAAGCTCCATAGTGATGGACTTTTGGGCTCATCTGAATATGAATCATAATGAGTAAAGTGAATCTTGTTTATTGGGTAGAATGACAAAGGCCCCTTTCAACAAAAGGTAGTGTCGATCGACACAAACGGTGCGTCGGTCGACACAAGTCGCGAACGGATAAAATGAAAGGGCCAGAGGCTTATTGGGTTTTATACATACGGATGTATATGGGCCAATGAGCACTAATGCTGGAGGAAACTTTCAGTACTTCATTACCTTTAATGATGATTTCAGTAGGTATTGTTATGTCTTATTAATAAGGCATAAGTCAGAAATTTTGAAAAGTTCAAAGAGTTCCAAAATGAAGTACAGAATCAATTTGGAAGAAGTATTAAAGCTCTACGATGAGATCATGGAGGTGAATACTTAAGTCAAGAATTCAGTGATCATCTGAGAGATTGTGAAAGTGTTTCACAATTCACTCCTCCTGAATCGGACTTTATTAGATATGGTTCGATCGATGATGAGTCACTTAGATCTTCCATTATCCTTCTAAGAATACGCTCTAGAAATGTCTGAGTTTACATTAAATAGAGTTCCATCAAAATCAGTTACAGAGATACCACATGAGATGTGGAATGGAAATGTTTCTGATTTATCCATCATGGAAATTTGGAGTTGCGAGACTTATATAAAACGTTTAATCTCTGATAAGCTCACACCCAAATCTGATAAGTGCTACTTCATTGGTTGTCCTAACAAAACCAAGGCATGTTACTTTTACAACCAGTTCGAGAACAAATCGTTTGTTGCTCGGAACAATGTTTTCTTGAGAAAGATTTTCTTTCCAAGAAGAACAGTGGGAGTAAAAGTACAACTCGAAGAAATTCGAAAATCACAGGAGACTGCTCAACCTGATGAGGAAGAGCAGCAGTTGGATCTACAAAGAGTTGTAGAACCTGCACCTGTGGTGCCTAAAGTTTATAAAGGATCTGATGAATGTATATTCGATATACATTTAAATGGCGAGTTTCTGTAGAAGTGTCGATCGACACAAAAGTTGCATCGATCGACACAGATCGCGAACCAAAATATTTTGGTTTATGACTTAATTAACCACGGTTGGAATCTTGGTTAATTAGGTCATGGTAAAAGTATACATATGAGATATGTGTGCGTAACTTTTACATAAAAACTGAAGCCCGCAGATCCGAAAGGATCCGTCACGAACCCGAGAAATGTGGATTTCTCGCAACCAATTTCCGTGATCTACTGATCATTGAAAGTGACGGGCCTGCGAATTTTGAAGAAGCAATGATGGGCCTAGACTCCGAGAATGGCTGAAAGCCGCTGAATCCGAAATGGGATCCATGTCACAGAACCAAGTATGACTTGGGTTGATTTACCCGATGGTGTAGAAGCCATTGTGAGTAAATGGATTTTCAAGAAGAAAAGATGACATGGATGGTTATATTCAGATATACAAAGCTAGGTTGGTGGAAAAGGTTTCAAGCAAATTCATGGTGTTGACTATGAAGAAACCTATTCCCCAGTCAACATGCTTAAAGTCCATTCGGATTCTCCTAGCAACTGCCACTCATAATGGTTATGAGATCTGGCAGATGGATGTGAAAACAGTTTTCCTTAATGGAATTCTGGAAAAAGGATGTGTACATGACACAACCTGAACTTTTTCATTGATCCTAATGAAGCTAGGAAGATATGCAAGCTTCGCCGATCCATTTATGGATTGAAGCAAGCATCTCGGAGTTAGAATCTTCGTTTTGATGAAGCAGTCAAAAGTTTTGACTTCGTCAGGAACGAAGAGGAACCGTGTGTTTACAAGAGGACTAGTGGGAGCGCAGTTGCATTTCTAATATTGTATGTTGATAACATACTACTTCTCGGAAATAAAGTTCCATTGTTTCAGTCTGTTAAGACTTGACTCGAAAGTTGTTTTTCGATGAGAAATATGGGAGAAACCATATACATTCTTGGAATAAGAATCTATGGAGATAGATTGGACAAGCTAATTGGATTGTGTCAAGATACTTATGGTGATAAGGTCTTGCACAGGTCCAGCATGCAGGATTCCAAGAAGGGCCTCGTGCAAATGACTCTTGGTATAACTCTTAGCAAGACGCAGTGTCTTTCGACACACGCTGAGCAAGAGCGAATGAGGGTCAGACTACTGCTAAAGGCATTAGATGTCTTAAGATGTGATCTTAATTTTAGTGGGAGTTGTTGATGTTAATTTTAGTTATGATATGATGTTCGTGAAAACATAATTTGATTATGTTATTGAAATCTGACATATGTATTATTTAATAATGGTTATTAAATAATAGTCCCAAAGTAATTTATGACATTTTATAGGTCATCAAGTATGTGACTTGATCATGAAACCCTATAGATAATAAATGACATAAATTATGTTGGTCCCTGGTCAAGGTTGTTAAAGTGGGACATTAACAACCGCGTAAGACTAGTATGTGAGGTGACTGATGACTAAGTTTCATGGAGTCATTAATAAGAGTATTAAAGTCAAACACATAGATATGTGTTGGAGAACGCAGGATCGGACATGACCCACTGATGAGAACTCTACGGGATAGTTATATAAGTGTCATGAGAGTTTTCATTACGACTATAGAGTATAGTCCTTAGACCTGAGTTCATCATGTTTTCTTACATGTGAATTGGTCCGCTTTAACCTTGTCAAACGTCAGCCGTAACTGGTGACTATAAAGGCATTGATTGGGCGTGTTATGAAGCGTGTGAAGAAACATGGATGTAACAAGATGGGATTTGTCCCTCCTATATAACAGGAGATAAATATCTTAGGGCCCATCGAAGATTTGATACTGAGAAATGTGTGGCCACACTCAAACGAGGTGATTGTCAGTCGTTTGTATTGTCAGTATAAATCGGATTTCGATGAACATGATCTTGGCTAAATAAGGGTGACACAGATCTTGCCTTATGCCAGATCGAGATATAGTGACGAAGAGATTATGGGAATAGATGATTCCAGTACAAGTGGGAGATTGTTGGGAATGTCCTGAAATCTATTGTACTTGCTCTTAAGTGAAAGTCGTATTGTCGAGATGAGACAATCATATGACACTAGGCAGTCATAATGCTTTGCTAGAAGCCACTTATGATCAATGAGTTTAGAACTCATTGCTAGTGTTGTATGATCCTACAGGGTCACACACCTAAGCAAACTGGATCAATGATATAATGGGTTTCATAATGTTTTATATATATATTATATATATTATATGAGATATAATATATACATATATATATATATATACTCACGATTAAAGAGATGTCATATATATATATATATTATATGAGATATAATATGTATATATATATGCTTCACGTAAGAGATGATGATCTCTTAATTAATGTTAGGGCTCAGCCCATTAACATTATAAGTGTGATGAGTATGCATATATAAGCGAAAAGGTTGGTTAACCTAAAGTATGGTAAGCGAGCCGCATAAAGAAAAACATGAGAGTTTATAAAACCCTATGACACGAATCGTTCGTGTAACATTTTTGAGATTAGATCTCAACGGCACTAGCATCCCGATCCGATCTAGTTTGTGTGCGTGTGGATACCAGTAGAGGCGCAGCACTTGAGGCGCTTTAAGATCTCGATTATCTGCAAATCTTCCGCTGCTAATCACCAGGTAATTCTGAGATCCCATTGATTCAATTATATGAACCCTAGATCCTAGGCTTGGAATTCAGACCAGGGTTGCCTAATATGATTAGGATCTGCTAGAAATTCCTTCACTTGTGAGCTTTGAGAATGATACTTGTGAGCTTTGATCTGTTGAGTCTTATTGAGAATTAAACTTGTGAGCTTTGATCTGTTGAGTCTTATTGAGATTACTTGACTATGAAAGTTGTATCAAATCCTGCATTGATTCGTTTTAATCTGTTTGAGTCTTACTGAGAGTACTTGACTAAGACTTGTTTCTGTTTCATGTGTATTAAGAATGATATGTGACTAATACTTGATCCTTCCTTGTTTTGTTTGAAACTGTTTTTCAGTCTTATTGAGAGTACTTGACAAATAGTAGTTAGGTTTGATCTGTGTATTGAGAATTGACTAATACTTGATCCTGCCTTGTTTCGTTTGAGTTTGATTTTCAGTCTTATTGAGAGTTTGTGAACTTGACTGATACCTTATTTTGAGTTTGTGAGCTTTGATCTGTGTGTTGATCATATTTTCAAGTCAGATGTCTCCTCCACAAGTCTCTCCGACTCAATCAGTTCATTTGTCTCAACAACCAAGGACGTCTCCGGTGCAGAACTCCGAAGCTCAGAGCAATCAAGCGCATGAAGCTCAGCATTCCAACCAAGTGGATGACAATGTGATTAACGGGGTCGACGACAATGTGGTAATTCAACCAAATATCGAGGAAAGCCGTCTCCGCAATCTTGAGAGGCTACTCAGCATGCCAAACCAAGAACAGTGGACTACTGTTCTCTCTCCACTTCTTCCCCAGCCACCAAATACAACTTGGTAAAAGTTTATTTCCCTATCTCCATTTTAGTTTTTTGCTTTGATTCATAATTTATTCTGATACTTTGTTGTCTGTGTATGTTTGGTCGTGACAAGTCTAATCTGGTACGGAAGATTACGAAGGTCTTCATAAAAAAATTTGATGGTAAGTTATATAGTTGGAGCCATGTGCCTCGACCGCGAGCAAAGCGGTACTTCTTATAGTTTGCGGTTAGGATAGTACATTAGTCTACCTTTTAGTAAACCTTTGATTATTTTCTCATTAACATGATTATGCTGTTTCTATTGTAGAAAGAGAACCACTGGGATCTATTAATTACAGGGACCGTTTAAGAACATTTTAAGGCGATTTGTCAAAGGAGAATGAAGGATATGGTGAGCTAAGCTCACATTTCTAGTGTGCAACCTGCATGGATATCAGACAAATTCTGGCAAAAATGACTGCGTATTGGGCAACGGATGAAGGTAAACAGAGGAGTGAGACTACTTCTGTTGCTCGTAATTCTGATCGTGGTGGTCTTGGTCCTCACAAAACCTACACTGGCCAAACGTCTTTTCAGCAAATTCACCAAGAAGTGGTAGTAAACATTCCTATATCTGCTACTGCTCTGAGTTTAAATTCTTCTCTATTAACTATTTCTTTTGTTACATTTTCAGGAAGAGAAGATGGGTAGAGCTGTTAGTTTTGGTGAGGTTTTTCTAAAAGCCCACACAAAACCTGATAGAACATACATTAACATGAAGGCGCAACAGATTGCAGAGAAGTATGAGGAGAAGCTAAAAAAAAAGCAGACCGAGATTGAAGCAGAAACTTATGTTGGAATTTCACGACCTAGACAGCTGACCACTGATGAGTTCATTGAACTCTTTCTTCAGGTAACTATACTTCTGATTATTCATATATGCATTTGCGTTTGAATGCTGATATGGAGTTTGTTGTTCCTTTGCATGTATGAATATGTCATTTTCATATTGTATTTGAATTGATTCTTGAGTTAATGATTCTATTTGATTTGGTTGACAGTCGTTGAGTTTTTGTTGCCTGTTGGTTGTGTAAATACTTATTGTATTTGGTGTTTTCTGAATTTAACCATTTTCTAACAATTTCACTTTCTTTTTCTGTTTCCTAGTCAACAATTGTGGATGATAAAGGCTATTTATATTGTATTGGAAGTCTTGGAGAGTCTCACGCCTCTGGAAAGCGCAAGTACTCAGGTAGCTCCTCAACTTATAACTCGCTCCAATATCAGCTCGAAGAAGCTAAGCGCCAGATTGAAACACAAACTCCTGAGTTAGCTCGACAGGCAAGTGAGCAGAAGGAGTTGGGCATGGTGCAAAGGTATCTTCGTGAAACAGGCCCGACATACCTTGATTTCTGCAAAATCCAGTCTGGTGCAGCTCCCACTTCTCCGTCTAATTCTCCTTAGGACTCTACTTGTTAAGACTTGTATATAATGTTTGTATGTTTGTTTTTTGTTTTGAATTTTAAGACCATAAGACTAATGTATGACTTTAGTTTCTTAAACTTTAATATCAGGTTGTATTTTATTCAGAAGCTTTTGGATTCATATTTTAAGATAACATTCAAAATTTAATTCAGAATTTAAATAGTGGAAAACCGAAACCAAATCAGAATTTAATTCCGGTTCAAGTTAGTCACTATTTAGTCGCGATATTAGTCGTTAAAACGTCGCTGAGTAGTCGCTATATGGACAAATTTAAATTCATGATGACTAATTTAGTCTCTAAAACGTCGCTAGATTAGTCTCTTTGTAGTCGCAAAAGGGTTGCTAATTTAGCGACTACAAAGCGACTACTTGTTTAGCGACTAGTATAGCGACTACAATACAGCCGCTAAGTTAGTCGTAAAATTGTCGCTCATTAGTCGCTATATTTAGCGACTTAGTAGCGACTAATATTCACAAATTATATATAGTTGCTAAATAGTCGCAATTTAGCGACTAATATAGCGACTAATAGAATTAGCGACGAAGGATTCTTGACTAATACAACTAGTCGCTACTGGGCCACAAAATATAATATCGCGACCGATTTGCAACTATTTATGCAGTCGCAAAAAGCATGTTTTCTTGTAGTGAGGGTATAATCAACATCGTCACGGTAAGCCTCATCGTGTTTCTTGAAAACATTCTTAGGCACATCCAAGTTACCAACACCATCATCACCATCACCATCACAAACAGAATCATCCGAGACTGAGTCCACATCTTCCTCATTCCAATCTTCTTCTTTCTCATCTTCATCTACATCTTCAGCTTCATATTTTTTATCATGATTCACCGCATCTTCATCTTCCATACCGGATCGGCTCGAGATACAAAGACAGATTATATGCATATTTGCTAACTCAACCATGCTACTTACTTGCATATCATTTGTGACATAAACTGGAGGGCTATCCGGATCAATTTGTTTCAAGTGTGCTTCCGGCAATGGATATGATAACTCCACCAGCTCGGTTTTCTTGTCCAGCATATTATCATCTTGTACCATCTCAACAAGTCCTTTATGTGTAAAACCATCGCCCAAAGTGATAAACCGCCCTCCTTTGAGCTTATCAACCACAAAATGCCAAATCTAGTCTCTAACAACCCATTCACTAAAATTAACAAGTAATTGAATTATTATATGTATAAACAAACACATATAAACCACATTAGAGATCTTTTGCGAAAAGCCAGACTTCTTTGTAAAGTCTGATGCTATTGGCTATATTGCCAATATTATTCAAAAATTGATTTAAAAATATTTACCATATATAAGAATGTAAAACTCACGCATGAGGAACATATAAAACTAACACACATTTATAAAGCAGCATTTTTCAGTTTTTAACATTCCAGACGTCTATAGAAGTCTGATTGTAGTAAACCAGACTCTTATGGCAGTCTGAAAAAGAGGGTATTTTTACAATTGAAATCAAAGTGTCAGACAGCGGATGCAGCCTGAAAGCCATCAGACAGCGTACGTAGTCTGCTTTGAAATTTTTTGACATTTTTGTCAGACAGCTTATGAAGCCTAAGAACAAAAATGGGTAGTTTTGCAATTTACTTTTAAAAATTGAGTTTTTGTCAGACTTCTTATGCTGCTTGACAAAAAGCATGGGGTATTTTTGGGGTTGACCAAAAAAAATTTGGGATTGAATTTTTGTAACAGACTTCTATTGTTGTCTAACAAGATTTTCAGACAATGAGGGAAGTCTGATAAAAAACTTCGCATTTTCGGTGTTTATCCAGCGTTGACCAAAATTTGATTTTCCAGATGTCTATAGCTGTCTGGCAAAAATTTTGAATTTCAGGCGTTTAGTATTGTCTGATATTTTTTCCCTTATTTTCAGATAGATTTAGAAGTCTGACGTTTTTTTTCCCTTATTCTGGTCAACAGCTGAAAATTTGGGTTAATTACAGTTTTACCCCCTTTTATTTTCAGACATCGGATTCCGTCCGACAAAAAGTAAAGAATCGGTCAATTTCTTGTCAGACTACATAAGAAGTCTGACTAAATAATAAAATTTTAATCAATTACCCTATTTTTATTTAGATTTTTTGGTGAACTCTGATATATTTTTTTGTTTTCAAAGGAATTTTCAGACTTCTATGCAGGTCTGTCATTTAAAAGTCAATTGCAAAACTACCCTCTCGTTGACTATGTGGAAGTTTAGGAAAAAATTAGACTTAAACCGAAGTCTGAGATTACAATTCAGATCTGAAAATCGACGATATGAAAAAAATTCTTACCAATGTCTGTTTTCAGATTATTTTTAGCCTCGTCGATTGCCCAAAATGTCTAATATCAGCGAAAACGAGAAATCCGAGTCGTGTTTGCTGTTTTTATAAGATAATAAACGATTTCGCTATTTTGAATTGAAAAATCGAAAGGGAAAAGGGAGGAATTGGAGACGTTCTAATTCATGGCGATGACATTACCGTGAATACCTAGATTAGTAGGTGAATATATTAGTAAAGGAGAAGAAGGAGAAGGCTGAGGATAGTTTTAGGGTAAATTTCAATTTCGAAGATAGTTTTACAATTGCCCCAATATAAATATAGTCATTAAAAATCATTCGTAAGTCAATATTGGTACAGTGGTTGAGATAATATCTGCTCTATAACAAAAATATAGTACATTCCTAAGGAAAATAGAGTATATCTCATGGTTTGAAAAGATAAGATATTATATTAACAAAATACATCGATTGCTATTGGTGGACCTAGTAAACTATCACTAGCGAACTACCTTAGGACATCTTTACAAACAATTTAATTAAGTTATGTATATAAAAACCATTTTTTTTTGGCGGCTAAACTTTCATTGAGAAAACCCAATGGGATGAAACATACAGAGCAAATACAAGTAAATTAATGGATTAAAACGAACGGAAAGAGACCCAATGCAAATCCGTCAACTCGAGGTGATATGTGGAAAAGCTACATGGACCGACTCAGTAACACACGCCAGGCCCACAGCAAAGCCGTCATTCAGCTACCACGGCTGGAGATAACGCGCCACCACCGACGGCAGAGAATGTCGTGTAAGAAACCAGATTTGCCTTGTCGATCTACAGATGAGAAGATTCATCGGAAAGGAAGCGAGATGAGAGAGAAATCTCAGACTTTGAACCGTCGTAGCCTCTGGGAGCTTGTATCGCGTAATAGGCCCAATATACTGACCCAGAAATATGTTCTGAGTAAGCTGACTCCGACCAAACACGGAGCGTCTGCGTGCGAAGGAGATGCAGTCTCGAGAATTTTTTCCCACGCTAACAGAAGATCGAGGTTGATGAAGAGGCGCCTATTCCGAGAAAGACAAAATCATCATCAGAAGTAGATCTAACCGACAAAAAAAACCCCGTGAACTCGCCAGGAAAAAAAAACATCTAATAAGGGATTGGAAGAAACGCCGAGCAAGAGATCCGGATTTATTAACCCTCTTCTTATAATACATACACGAAGAGGGAGAAACAAGAAAATAAGAAAACAAACAGCGAAAACGTCAGACAAAAATAATCTGACCGGCGGTACGGCACATCACCAACCGACAACCGAAATCGGAATCAGGAGAGGGGCTTATGAGTTAGAGAGAAGGGAGAGGATATCAAATATTTCTAATCATATATATAAAAACCTTATTTACTAAAAACTTGCTCAAACACGTATATAATGTTATGATTCTTATTTTATCTCTAACAGCATATACTATTTATTATAATAATTTAATTAAATTCTTGTTTTCGTTACAGAGGTTTGAATCAGCGATGTAAACATAATACATTTTATTACTTATACATATCAATAAACTTTTAATGCTATTATATTCTCAACAAAACCAAAAATGGTTTTAGTGTTAATAGTTTGAATCAATGATGTAAACCAAATTTAATTTGTAATATACTTTATATAGTAATTTAGTTCGTAATATAACAAAACAAATCATAAGTTTTTGTTGGGAATATTTACCCACAATCCTAAAAAATCTGGGAACAAAAATTCTAACCATTTTTGAGAAGATAATCAAAATTTAATTTGTAATTATTAATATAAAACTACCTTTAATAACTATCATAATTGGTTATAAATATCAGTCAAATTGAATGTAATATAATACATAACATCGGGTTTCTTATTAAAATGGAATTATAATTTAATAGTAGTATTTAGATAACACAATTCTCAATCATGTTAACTTATTGACCGATTAAGAATTGTGTCATTTCCGGAAAGAATTTTGAAAAAGAGAGAACAAAACTGAATGTTAGACAACCACCATAAAAGTATGTAGGAAAACGGGGTCAACAAGCTTAATATGTCGATGTTGTAACGTAGTGAACAAAATCGAACTTATCTTTGCTTTAAACCAAAGTTTTAAGTTGAGAAACTGGATCATTGCTTGTGCTTCTTAGCAGCTATTCAATGGATTTATAGGGATCTAGATCTTTTGTTTTTTTTTTCTGTACGATGAACATACATGAATAGTTTATTTGATTTTATCCTAGATTTTTGGAATTCATTTATTCTTCAAGGAGGGTGTAAGATCTCAACTCGCCTATCCGAAGATAGAAAGAGTTTTAGGGTTTTTCTTAAGGGATTCTTCAAAGTCTTTTAACCTATCTCGGCGGAGATGAGGAGATTAGGGCAAAATTAGCGTCTCCGGTGAATCGGAATAAGGAGAATTAGGTTTTATAGCTGAACCTTGTAAAAGGCTGCCTACGTACCCTTAATAGGGGATCAAGCCATTCGTAGTTCCTTGAAATAGTTAAGTCGTCTCTTAGCGACTTATTGTATTGTGTGTGTTTCGATCTCCTTTAGCCTGAATACCCTCATTCTCTCATGTCGAGGTTTAGGTCGGCTTACAGAGTCGTCTATAGATCGATCTCTTGTAGTCTGAATACCCTCATCCTCTCATGTAGACATTTAGGTCGACTTTCGGAGTTGTCTCTCTTTTCCTATCTTTTTTATATATCTCCCTTTTTCTCCATCTATTTAGCCTGAATGCCCTCATTCTCTTATATCGAGGTTTATGTCGGCTTACAGAGTCGTCTATAGATCGATCTCTTGTAGCCTGAATACCCTCATCCTCTCATGTAGAGATTTAGGTCGACTTCCAGAGTTCTCTCTATATTATAATAGATGTCTTTAGCCTGAATGCCCTCCTTCTCTTATATAGAGTTTTAGGCCGGCATAAAAAGTCATATTTCTTAAAAAGAAATATATATTTTCCTGAAAGGAAAATAGATATTTTCCTTTTGTGATTATCTTCGAAGATTGCCATTTATCTTCATCGACATAGCATTTATCCATAATAAATGCCTTCTATTTCGGGCCGATCTTATTATATGAATGGGCCATTTGGAGGGGTGCTAAAACCGACTCCAACAATAAGTCCCCCCCCAAGTCGGCGATTCGAGCGTTTGGCGTGATGATCGGTGATATAAAACATTTCGGTTCGTGAAGTATAAAAGATCGGCATGAATCTCCGGTATTCCTTTGGATGTTTGTCGTGGAAGAATAATCTTTTCCGTAGTTAAGTTAATCGGGTCGTTCTGTCCTTTGATCCGTTTGTATATTGATCTTTGGCGAACGACGATTAAAACTTAGATCGGCGTTGAACTACTTTACTTTAAGGCTTACGCCCCACCGTATCTATAATTGCGAGACGGATCTCGGCTTTATTCTAAGGGTGGGCGAATGTGCGATGCTATGCTCGACTTATTTGTTATCACCCAGCGCGAAGAATTTGCGGGACGGATCCTGGCTTTTCCTTACCACGATGTGCACCTCGTGCGCAAGGAAGACCACACTCCTGGCCAGGGAGCATGATGCTAGTGCGAGTCTTTGCTCGGCTTTCTGCGAGTTACTTAGACCCGACTTTTGCAAACTAAGGAGCTCGGCTTTCTACGAGTTACTTAGACCGACTTTTGCGAACTAAGGAGCTCGGCTTTCTGCGAGTTACTTAGACCCGACTTTTGCGAACTGAGGAGCTCGGCTTTTTGCGAGTTTTTAAACCCGTCTTTGGTTGCGAGTTAAGACTCGGCTTTTGTGCGAGCTTTTTAAACTCGGCTTAAAGTTAAATATATTGAATAATAATAAAAGTGAAATACTTACTTGTAATGTTATTTCCTTTTTTTTTGAGATGGCCGAATGGCGAGTCGACATGCTTAACTCGGTATGACGAGCTTTTGTACTCTGTATGATAAAATGACGAGTTAAAAGTAAATTATAGTTTATCAAAAACTTATCTTTGTATTGTTTGTAGCCGTCATGGTTAATATGTTGGTGGACATCGTCTTGTAATCGGGACAAGATGATTGATTTGGGCCCATGTCATTTTTTGTATTTTCTTTTTGACGAGCGTACCAAGCTTAATTGGAGGACTGACTATGACAGGCACAAATGTTATGACGAGCATATATAGTTACGAATACAAGCAATAAGCGCCTTATAGTAAGTCGGTGAAAACTTATCTCGATTTTATAGATGCCGAGAACTTCATTCTCTCATCTGGTAGCGACGATGGAGAGGTCGGCCATGCGAGATGTGAGATCCTCATGTCTTTTGCCGAGCTTATGAGATCGTTTTCAAGTGAGCGAAATATCTGCTTTTGATGAGTAGAGGCTTGGTGGATGATAGGTCAAGAATTAATCCCTATTCTAAACTGCAAGTGAACAGCAATGTCAAAGTAGTATATAGGGTTATCGAATCCACAGGGACACTTGGTCTCAATAGATCAGAACAGTAGAGACTAATACTAGAAATAAGCAATATGATTGAATTGAAAGCGGTGCGAGAAAGTAAATCAGTAGCAGAGATTAACGGTTGTGAAAGCAAGTAATTAAAAGCGTCAAGCCTAGGGTATTCTCAGGAAATCAGACAAGCAGACAGTTCATTCAGCAAGGATTTAATTAAGCACAGTTCTAGAACTCAAAACACAGATATAGAATTAACCAAATTCCTTTGCGATAATTCTCTAAGCCTAAGTGCAGCAAACCAAACTTTCGTTTGCGAGAACTAACAGATTAAACTAGCATTAATCCCAAGTTTGATATGTTCACAATTATCCTAAACCAAACTTCCGTTTGCGCAAAGTTTAATTGCCCAACTTAATTAGTTCAGATTCCTAAACCCCACTTCCGTGACGTATTTAGCAACCTAAGATCTAGATTCTAATTGATCAGGTTAGAACTAGCTTTAAGCACAATTAAATTGAAGAACAGATATAGTTTGAATCCTTAACTGAATTTGAACAAGTCTAGCAAGTCATGAAATCCTATGTGAGAAACCCTAAACCTAACAAGGAATCTACTCAGACATAGATAATGAAAACATGATCATATGATGAATAAATTGCATAAAAGAATAAGAGTAAAAAGGGGTTCGAAATCTTCTCCAAATACAGATGAAGTAAAGGTTCAGATCAGCCCCAAAAGCTCTAAAAATCCTCTGCTCTTAATTATCAAAGTGTAAGTAAAATAAACACCAAAATTCTCTATATATAGGCCTAATCTCGGCTGGGGCTTCTGTGTAAATTCTGGAATTATCTTGGGCTTCTTTGCAAATCTTCATAACTTCATTAAACCGACGCGTACGGCCCATCTCGCTAGTGTGTCGACCGATGCACAAGGTGTGTCGGTCGATGCATGATCAATAAATCGGACAGTGAGTTAAGCTCTCGGCCAAAACGTCCCAAAAGTCCCAAAATGCTCCAAATATCTCCAATTAGCTCCAAACCTGATTAAACCTGTAAAAGACTCTAAACAAAGACAAAAGACACTAAAAACACATCTATATCATGGTCTAAAATGGGTAAAAACCATGATATATCAACTCCCCCACACTTAGCCTTTGCTTGCCCTCAAGCAAAACATAGAACTAAAGCATGGTGAAGAGGTTTGAAAACTCTTCAGAAACTCATTTCATCCTAGAAGCTACAATACTCAGATTCCCCTTAGTAAACCACTGAAAGAATCAATCACAGGATATCAAGACCAACATGTACTTCCCCCACACTTAGCAACTGTCCTAGGTAAACTCCACAATCACATTCAAGCATTCAAATTCTCCCTACTGACTTCTGCAAGTATTTAAGTGCGGTCTCACCTAAGGAGTATCGATCAAAGGGCACATGGATTCTTACCTTATCAGCTCTAGACCACCATACTATCTTTCTCTAGTCCCTTTCTTCTCTTTCCCTTCTTTAACAACTGATTTTTCCCCACTGGGTATCATTTTATTTTTTTTATCAGTGTTCTTCCCGTTATGGGGTGTACTTTGGACACATTCCATGGATCACATGAGAGATAATAGTGTTTGCTACTATTCCCATGACCACTTCGGAGTTACTAACTCATCCTCAGTTTATTATCTTCTTTTTTTCTCTTTTTTTTTACTTTATAGAAGGGGAGAAGGGAACTAAATAGGATAGGTTGACAGGCTGTGTCAGAACTAACAAGGGAATCCGACACAAAGTATACCAAGCCCTTAGGTGAGAAATCTAAGTCAGTATTAAGGTTGAAGTCAGTATTAAGGTTGAAGTCAGTAAAGGATCCTCTGATACCTGAAGTGATGTGGGTGTTCCCAGTAGGTTGATCTGTGATGGGGTTTTCTAATAGTCAGAGATAGATCCCTTAACTTCATCCCAATGGTTACTTAAGTTCCTGCAAGTCTTGTAAATCTTCTCAGAAAATCATAGTTTCTTACTTAAACAATTTTGACTCAATAAAACAATTTTTTTTTTTGAAAAACGGACTGACTCTTAAGAAAACAGAAAACAAAAGTCAGTAGCACCTCCCCCACACTTAAGACACACTGTCCCCAGTAGTGTCCAGCGAAGGATCGGTAAAAAGAGAATAAAAAATTGAAAAGGTGAAATTATGTCTGTCGGGTTACCTCTGTCGCTCAGGCATCGATCGTTGCACTATGTGCATCGACCGTTACTTGGCGATTTTCGTGTATAGTCGATCGTTGCTCAGGACCGCAACGATCGCTGCAATGCGATTCCTTTCGTGTTGTGACGATCGACACAGAAGTGCGTCGATCGTTGCACTGCGATTTATCCGAGACCTGCAAACATAAACTCACCAAAAACAAACGTAAAATCCTAACAAAAACACCAAAAATTAAGTAGAAAAACACCAGTACCTAATAGTGGGTTGCCTCCCACCCAGCGCTTGTTTAAGGTCAATAGCTTGACCGGACGGATGGGAATTTTCAAGTACCAGGAGGTCCTGACAGAGACTTTTTCTGTCTCTGTTCAAGTCTCCTCATCCAAGGTGGTGAGTAGGCTGTTGCGGAATGTTCATGTCCAAGAAAAGATGGAGTGAAATGTGCTCCAGGATCTACAACCATAGTATGATCAGGTTGCTCAAAATCTGCGTCCCTTATGGTGAATGTCTGCCCATCTATCAGTGGCTTTCGCAGCTTATCCATCTCATAGTGCAGTGGTTCATCTCCCAGATGGAGGTCTATCAAGCTGTTCCTAACATCAATCAACGCTCCTGCTGTAGCCAAAAAGGGTCTCCCAAGCAATAATGCTTCATCCGGATCACAGTCATATCTCAGCACAAGGAAGTCCGTTGGAACTAAGTAGTTTCCAACTCTCACCGGAATGTCCATAAGGAGTCCTTCAGGAACTCGTATGGACTGATCAGCTAGGACTAGAGAAGTCCTAGTAGGAGTAAAATCCAACATACCCAGCTTCTCTGCCACAGAGTAAGGCATCAAACTTCCAGCAGCTCCTAAATCACACAGAGAGCGTCTAACACTATCCTCAAAGATAGAACAATCCAGCACAAAGACTCCAGGATCAGGCAGCTTCTTCGGGACCTTAGTTAGCAGAACATCACTAATATGCTGAGGAACTATTATCACCCAGTCTTTCAGATCATCATCCAGGGGCAACATCTTGTTCAGGTACCTTTGCACACATGGATGATAAGGTGGATCATCAGAAGTTGAAATTTCTTCCAATTCTTCACCAATCCCTTCTAATTTCTTCAGCTCTTCAATCTCTTGCCTAATCACTTCAGACACTGAGGAGTGTTGTCTAAAAATCTGTTCGTAGATCTCCTGTTGAGTAATTTCAGAGGCTCCAATGAACAGGCGATCAAGCTCCAAGTCAGCATCTATGCCATTATCATCCGACAGTTCTGTCTGTTCACGCCCTGCAACGACCGACACTAAGGGTGTGTCGATCGTTGCCATCCCGACTGGTGTATCGATCGGCACAGATGTTGCATCGATCGACGCACTGCAGCAGATTTCACCCGAGAGTTTTTCACAAATATCCGAAAATTCTTGTTCTGTCACCAACTCAGATGTACTTAGCTCAAATCTTTCACCTAGGTGAGATCCATCATTAATGTACACAGACCAGGCCTTAACATGAGTGTCTGCCACTCCTTTTCCCTTCAGTGAGCTGGACATCTGGTTCACCTGAGTGTCCAACTGCTTCATGTGAGTGCTCAGAAACTCAAATTTCCCATTGAGGTCTTCATAGACAGCGTCCAACTTCTTGTTGAAGTCCATAGAAATTTTGGTCTGACTCTCAATCAGTTGTTCCATCATAGCCTCCATTTTGCTCTCAAGGGCTGTAGGTGCAGGAGGAGTCTGATAGGATGTAGATCCATAGGTTCTCTGAGTACCTTGTCCATAGGTCTTCTGAAAACCACCAGTCTGTCCTCCATTGGAGAATCTGTTCCCCTGTTGATTACTGAATCTATTACCTTGGAAACCAGAACCTCCTATGAAATTCACATCTTCTTCCTGAGTTTCCTCCTCAGTCTGAATCACCTCTACATCTTGGGCAAAATGGACAGCTTTCTTACTTGTCAGGAGATTGTAGACTGTGTCCAATCTGGATCTTATATTAGCTATATCAGAATTCTCTACAGTTCCACCAGATTTCTTCCTCCTTTCATCCATCGTCTTGCAACTGTTGCTGCCAATCAGGTTCTCAATCAACTGCTTAGCTTGTGTAGGAGTCCTGGTGTTGAAATTAGCATTACTGGAATTATCCAGCGCAGTCTGATAAGGGAGATCTATGCCTCTGAAGAAAATAACAATCAGCTGTACTTCTGTGAATCCATGGTGTGGACAGTCACGCTGATACTGCTTAAATCTCATCCAGGCAGTCTTCAAGGGCTCCACAGCTCCTTGGGAAAAAGTGAGTATGTCCTGTCTGGACTGATCCGAGCGCGCATCATCATAAAAGTGACGCAGGAACTCACTCTTTAAGGCTGCCCAAGTAGTATTCTGACCAGGTGCCAGTTGTCTCAGCCATGCACTAGCGTCTCCAGCAAGACTGTGCGGAAATAGCTTAAGGAACAGATAGTCCGGGCATACTCCTTCATACTTCATGCCAGTGACTATGTCCTCAAACTTGTCAATGTGATCCATAGGCTGCTCTGCTTGAAGACCATGAAAAGCAATCTGTCTCATCAGCTGGTAGTAGATGGTCTTTACCTGAAAATCATTCCTCTCAAAAGCATGAAGCACCAAAGCTGCTCGGTTTGCATGAAACTCATCAGGTCTGTTGTAGTCAGCTAGTGTCCTCTCATGAACCACCATCTCTCTACCTTGGGCCTGTCCTTGACCCTGGTTTCGGTTCAGCTCCTGTTGCTGTTGCTCAGGAGGATCAGGGATGACATTCCCTTCAGCATCAACCCGATGCCCAGCAGTATTGTACGGGTTGTTATCTTGGTCCCTCAGGGTACCTTCAGCATCTGGTATCAAGATCAGACGTTCTCGTACCATTCTCTCTCTCTTTTCTCTTCTGATAGTACTTTCTAGACGTCCAAGTTCCTCTAGTCCGAGATTAAGCAAGCTCGAGTTCGGATTACTTCGAGTTTTATGCGTTGGCATAAACTGTCTGTAATCGTCCAGCAACGATCGATGCTATCAGTGCAACGATCGATTCAATCTCAGAATCGCCTAGTGACGATCGACGCAAGGGATGCAACGATCGACGCAAGGCGAAAGTCATACCTGCGACAGAAAGAAACAGAGAAAAAGTTAGCAAAATATAAAAACAAAACGAAAAAGCAAAAACAAAAAGAAAAATTTCTAGTAAAAACCCTAAGTTCGGTCCTATCGAAGACTCTAAGAGTCCCCGGCAACGGCGCCAAAAACTTGATAGGTCAAGAATTAATCCCTATTCTAAACTGCAAGTGAACAGCAATGTCAAAGTAGTATATAGGGTTATCGAATCCACATGGACACTTGGTCTCAATAGATCAGAACAGTAGAGACTAATACTAGAAATAAGCAATATGATTGAATTGAAAGCGGTGCGAGAAAGTAAATCAGTAGCAGAGATTAACGGTTGTGAAAGCAAGTAATTAAAAGCGTCAAGCCTAGGGTATTCTCAGGAAATCAGACAAGCAGACAGTTCATTCATCAAGGATCTAATTAAGCACAATTCTAGAACTCAAAACACAGATATAGAATTAACCAAATTCCTTTGCGATAATTCTCTAAGCCTAAGTGCAGCAAACCAAACTTTCGTTTGCGAGAACTAACAGATTAAACTAGCATTAATACCAAGTTTGATATGTTCACAATTATCCTAAACCAAACTTCTGTTTGCGCAAAGTTTAATTGCCCAACTTAATTAGTTCAGATTCCTAAACCCCACTTCTGTGACGTATTTAGCAACCTAAGGTCTAGATTCTAATTGATCAGGTTAGAACTAGCTTTAAGCACAATTAAATTGAAGAACAGATATAGTTTGAATCCTTAACTGAATTTGAACAAGTCTAGCAAGTCATGAAATCCTATGTGAGAAACCCTAAACCTAACAAGGAATCTACTCAGACATAGATAATGAAAACATGATCATATGATGAATAAATTGCATAAAAGAATAAGAGTAAAAAGGGGTTCAAAATCTTCTCCAAATACAGATGAAGTAAAGGTTCAGATCAGCCCCAAAAGCTCTAAAAATCCTCTGCTCTTAATTATCAAAGTGTAAGTAAAATAAACACCAAAATCCTTTATATATAGGCCTAATCTCGGCTGGGGCTTCTGTGTAAATACTGGAACTATCTTGGGCTTCTTTGCAAATCTTCATAACTTCATTAACCGACGCGTACGGCCCATCTCGCTAGTGTGTCGACCGATGCACAAGGTGTGTCGGTCGATGCATGATCAATAAATCGGACAGTGAGTTAAGCTCTCGGCCAAAACGTCCCAAAAGTCCCAAAATGCTCCAAATATCTCCAATTAGCTCCAAACCTGATTAAACATGTAAAAGACTCTAAACAAAGACAAAAGACACTAAAAACACATCTATATCATGGTCTAAAATGGGTAAAAACCATGATATATCAGTGGATACGAGCTGATGAAGAGGAGCCGTTGTTGCTACCTTTGTTTCTCGGTCTCTTCTCTTTTGCTCGCGTTCTTGAGCGTTTTATATTGAGTCTCTCTTGACTGACAATGTAGTGGGTCAGATGGAGTTAGAGGATAAAAGGTGTGACGATCTCGTTCTAAGCGACGAGGAAACAGAGAACGGCACGGCATGATACGAAGTGTGAGCCGGCGAGCTTCATTGATGTTCTGTCATATTTTATTCTTCTGGATCCTTCTTTTTGTTTTTAAAGTCACATGAGTGCTTCTTATAAAGTCATTACTAATCGTAATGCTCGTTCTTTCTCTAAGAACGTTAATGCATCCGATGTTTCTTCGAGCAAGATCTTCATGATCTTCTACTAGCATCTTCTTTTGATTTTTATTGTCATGGTCGTGTAAACCTTGAACCACTTTATGTTGCCTTTCGCTACCACTCAAGCAGCCATTAAGTCTTTGATCAAATGTCGTCTGTGGGTTTAGATTGCAGGTTTTTCAACAATTTCTTGTCCAGCAAGTAAACTGTGATTGTGGCTTTGTCTTGACTCGGCTATCAATATTGATTGATCCTATGGCTTCTTTGACATGTGTTGTATGACCGTAAACCTTTTTATCTGATCTATGTTGCTTGTCGAATATCAAAAGACCCATCTTGAAATTGTTTCTTTGCATTCTTTTTGCTTTGCTTTCCAAGAGCTCGGGTTTGAACCTCGTTCATGAGTCTTCCCGTTTTCTCTTGTGATATTAGAGTCATCAATGGAGAGCTCATCTTCTCAGAACTCGTCTTAGGTACATTTCAGTAGATTCTTGCGTGGAGAAAAGCACAGCTTAGTAAATTGATAAGTGTTGATCGGTAAATATTCGTCGAGCATGGCAAAGGTAGCTCGGTATAAAGAGAAATATTTAAAACACTTAGCTTGATGTTTGATGCTTTGCGTTATTGATCAAGCTCAGAAAGTCTTGAGTCACATAGATTTTTCTCATGGAGTCACGTTATTACGATTTTACTTCTCTAGCTTCCTGTGAAGGGCGTTAACGTCGAAGATTGTTTAAGATTTCTTTTGCTGCCGATCTAGGTGCGGCACTGATGAGTTGAGGCTCGACATCACGCTGACTGTTATATCCGAGGTCGTCACGAGATCGGGATGCGCGTCTTGCCAGAGAATTGACGTGTTCGGTCCGAAGGAACCAAGTCGTTCTTGAGAGAGAAACGACTAGATTCAGAGACTAGCAGGAGTTAGAAGTATGTTCGGGATGGATGAAAAGATAATCGTGCTCGGGTTCTTTAGAGGAGAATAATGCGCTCGGAACGGGCGTGTCTTTGTATTCAGATATCCGAGCAGGTCGAGAGACGTGCTCGGTTTACAATTCGGGAAATTGACTCTAGAGAGAGAAAGTAGTAAGAAATGCACAAATCCCAAAAAGTTAGATAATTGTACAGTGACGACTCCTATTTATAGTAAAATACGGTCGTACTTTTTACAGGCCGTTGACTATTTGTCGGCTTGTGCGGATGGGCCGTACTTGATGACGAAGTGGGCCGAGCCGCACATTTGTTTGGATGCGAGCGTAGCTGAGCCGACTTGCTTTTGTTTGGTTTAGCCGAGCCGAGCCGAGAGTGACAAGCTGTATTTGAGCGTACATCTTTTGGGCTCTTGTTGTTGTTGGGCTATCTTGTTTCTGTTAGGCCGGCCTTTAAATGAAGAATAAATCCTGGGCCTTCTAAGTGGGTGGGGTGCTAAGCCCACCTATAACAGTAAGCCCCCCCCCAGTTCGTCGATCTTCATGCATTTGGAGTCGACGTATTTGATGATGTTAGTTGGGCCGGTATTTATTCGGAATGGATCTGGTCGGTCTTACCATTTCTTCTTGGGAAGCTCAAAAGGTTTCTTGGGAAAAGCTGGACACTGAAGAGTCGTTGGAGTAATGATGATACCTACAACTGCCGGAAGACGAAGAGGTGCGTAGAGGGCCATCATTGCTCTTGTCTCGTGATCCTTCCGTTTTACTTATAAATATATCGCGATGTTCCTTCCGGTTTTTCATTTCTCTCCTTCCGCAGGTAATTCGCTCTCCCTTCTCTCTAGAATTCTCTCTCTAGATTGTTGTTTGTTGTATAGTTTGTAATCATGAGGATTGAATCTCGTTCTCAGTCGTCGTCCGATCGTGGGGATCTATACTCGGTAAGATCGTCTTCGGGCAATTCTGCTCGATCTAGTTCATCCGCTGTGCAGTAAGATTCTTCGGTTAGTTCGGGGCGGATAGAGATTGTCGGGTCGTCCCTCCGAGAAGGTCCAGTTGATTCTGTTTCTGGTTTGCTCGGTGCTTCGAATATTCAGGTTCCTCACTTGATAGATTCGGGCGACGACGGATCAAGGCCTTGGCGTCCATCGGTGATTTTTCCGTTGAAGGAGGAGGACGTTTGGCAGGTTGATCAGGCGCTTCTTGGGACTCTTTCTCCGGTTCCGAGCAGGTCGAGAAAAAAGATGAATCAGCAGGCCTCGGGAGATTCCGAGGAGACGAAGAAAACTCGTCCTCTTCGTCCTGTTCGTCCCACTGAGTGTACCGACGATGACTTGAAATGGTTGGTTGAGAACTGTGACCGTGGTGGGGCCGATCGGCTTGAGCTGCGTAGACCCGAGCCGCACCAGAGGCCTTGGGATTGTCCGAAGGGATGGGTATGTCTGTACGACTTTTGGTTCAAGCAGATCTATCTACGGTTCCCTCTCCCAAAGCTGCTCGTCGCCTATTGCGAGGAGAGGAGGATCGCGTTATCCCAGCTGAGTCCCTCGGCCGTTCAGAATATAGTCGGCTGTACCATTTTAGCTGCTGAGTGTGGCGTGGATATGAGCCTTCGGTTTTTCGAGGAGATCTCGTCTATTTCTGCGAATGGGACGACTCTTGGGACTCGCTACGTGAGTATGAGGGCTCGCTTCGATCTGAAGGTTTCTATCGCTAAGCCGTCGAAGGTCACTAATTGGCAAGATCGGTATTTTTACGCTCGGGTGAACGAGGCTTCGGTTCCAGATCCGAACAGACCGTATAGGACGAAATGGAATCGTTTTCATGGTAATCCTTTTTGCTTTGCTATTTTCTTGGATTAACTAACTTATGCTCGGTTTTTTTGTTGGCAGATCGTCACCCTACTACGCTTTCTCCTCCGGATAACTTTCGGGACGATTTGAGGAAACTTGTTGCTTGTGGGATTGAGAAGTGGCCCGACGTTAAAGCTGATCGGGTGAGGCGAGCTTTCGAGAGTCTTGATCAGAGTGAGATTTGCTCCCCTTCCTCTTTTTTATTTAGTTTTGATTATCTTCTCGGTTGTCCTTTTCCTGATTTGAGGATTTTTGGCAGATTGTTTTCTCCGCTCGATTGAATCTTTGATCGAGCTAAATAATCAGCCTTATTATCTTTACACGAAGGGAGGCAGACAAGCGATAGATATGGGTCAGATGGACGTAGAAGTTTTTGATTACGTCGGGGAAAATCTGATCAATCCACAGCTCCCAACCATCCCTCCGAACGAGGAGGTAATATCTGTTGACCTGGATCCCAATCGTCCTTTTTCCCCGTCGGTCGGGCCAGTACCTTCGGGAATGATTTTTGTGAATGAGTATCATCGAGACTTATTTCGTCAGGTGAGCGCGACGGTGGATGCGATTGAAGCTGAGCGAGCCGAGAAGCGTCGGAGAAAGAAGAAGAATAAGAAAAGGAATCGTGTTGATGGCGCAGCTGGTGCTGAAGGGGACGACACGGAGGAGCCTTC
Source organism: Orychophragmus violaceus (assembly GCA_030180135.1). Lineage (NCBI taxonomy): Eukaryota > Viridiplantae > Streptophyta > Magnoliopsida > Brassicales > Brassicaceae > Orychophragmus > Orychophragmus violaceus. The sequence continues at coordinate 86,875,382 of CM058229.1, read as the reverse complement.
CGGAGTACCTCCTTTGGAGAGGAAGCGAAAAAAGAGAACTGTCGATGCGGCGACGTTGGACGAGGGTCAAATGAACGAGGCTTCGGTTGAGGCGCCCGAGCATCCTATTATAGGAGGGGGTGAACTGGTGGTTCGTTTCGAGAACGTGGATCCTCAGCTTGATCCTTTGGAGGGTGGTGGTGTTGAGACTGGTCGGGAGGGTGAAGAGGATGGAAATCGCGTTCCTGGAGATCAGAACGAGGATGCAGTCACCGACTTCGGTTTTGGTTTTAGCTACGAAGGCTCAAAACCGATTATCCGTGATGGAGAAGCTTGTGCGGATTTGTTCCGCATGCTGAGGGATAGTCCTCCGAGGGAGCTTCTTCCGGTTAGTCAGACGCCTTTTGCGGAGAACAAAAAGGCGGCGGCAAAGAGTTTTGCTCGGGTAAGCTCTCTTTTTTTTATCTTTCCTTCTAATTACTTGGTTCTGATCCGGTGGTCCTTGTTTTCTTCAGGGGATTGCTCATTACAACCTGCTGTTCGATGAGTACGAGAGTGATCGGGTTGGCCTTGAGAGGGCGATCAGTGGTCTGAGGAGGGAGCTCGGTAAAGCCGAAAGGACTATTTCCGAGTTAGAAGGGTATCGCCAGGTAGCGGCTGCTGCAGATGCACTTCGTTCATCTCTCAAGGTTGAGGAGGAGAAGGTGTCGGCCTTTGAGAAAAAGGTTGCTGAGCTTTCCACCGAGAATGCTCGGTTGGATGTCGAGAACAGGGAGTGTCTTGCTGATTGTTCGAATGCTCGGGCCGAGGCCGATGAGCTGATGGTTCGGGTCGTAGACCTCGAGAGTAAGTTGGAGTCGGAATGTGCTCGACTCAAGACCTCTTTGCTTGAGAAAGAGCGTATATCGAGCAAGGCGCAGGCTCGGCTTTCCAAGATAAGGAAAGCCAATGAAGAGAAAGATCTTGGGAGGAGAAACCATACGCTGATGAACCAAGCTGCTGCTGTTGCGTCGATGCTGGAGGCGCTTGTCAAGGAAGGGTTTGCTATTCCTCCTGACAGGATAGCCAAGGCGCATTCGGATGCTGCTCGTTTCAAGCAGGCTCTCCTCTCGATTCAGTTTACCGACCTGGTTGAAGAGGATTTTGTTATGACTCCGCCGAGTAGTCCGGGTCGGGTTGATGGGACTTCTTCAATGCCTGTTTTGGATCAGTCTGTCTCGAATCGTGCGCTCGTGACATCCTCCGCGGTGGACGGGAGCGGAGACGAGGATATAGCTGAAGGTCGAGCTCCCGAGGCTTCCTAGATTTTCTCCTTATGAATCCTGTTGTTTTTCTTTCCCCTTTTTGTGATGCTTGTTGTAAAAGGATCCGTGCCTTCGAGCACTTTTTAATGAATTTTACTTTTCTTCGCTTTCCTTTCCCTCCTTTTTCTTATGTCTAAGTTGGAATAAATGAGAGAAGGAAGTGCTCGGTTTAGGCTAGATAGGTGATTTTGACGAGCGAGTAAGGTGCTCGGCTTATCCCGTAGGGCTGACCGGGACAGTTATGCGAAACTGTGCTCGGCTTATTATTTTTGTCAGTCGTCCTTGTGCGGGAACTGGGCCCGGCTTGTTTAGTTGTGGGGTTTAGAGACTATGCTCGTTGTCCCACGGGTCGGGTGCGAGTAAGTGCTCGGCTTACCCCTAAGGTCTGACCGGGACAGTGTGCGAGAGCTATGCTCGGCTTATTTACTGTCGATCAGCCTTGTGCGGGAACTTGGCCCGGCTTAAAAGTGTATCGAACATCTGGCCAGGATGTTGATTTGTTCGGTGCGATTGAGACAAGATTTAACTTAATAAAATTTTATTATTGATATAGCTGAGCCTCGTGAGAGGTTGCCTACGTACCCCGAAAGGGGATCAAGCCGATCGTAGTTCACTTTACATATTACCCGAACTCGTGTATAGCGAGCTCGGCTTTGGAGCGAGAGATGCTCGTTTTTTTTCTTTTTTTTTTTTGAGCGCGATGCTCGGTTTTTCTTTGAGCGAGAGATGCTCGTTTTTTTTTTTTTTTTTTTTTTTTTTTTTTTTTTTTTTTTGAGCGCGATGCTCGGCTTAATAGTAATACCTCTTTAGCTTACTCGCGTTCCATGATCGTGGGATGGCTTCTCCCTTCATTGTCACGAGCTCGTAGACGCCAGGTTTTACTACTTTTGAAACGATGTATGGACCTTCCCAGTTTGCGCCGAGCTTTCCTGCTCGGTATTCCCGTGTGTTTTCGAACACTTTCCTAAGGACGAGGTCGCCTTCTACAAAGCGTCGACCCTTCACCTTCTTGTTGTAGTGTCGGGTGATCTGTTGTTGGTAGTTTTGGAGACGTAGAAGTGCTCGGTCTCGTAATTCTTCTGCGTGGTCGAGGCAGTCGATAATCATGTTGTTGTTAAGCTCCTCGTGTTCTGGTGCGATGTTTAGGCGTATCGTCGGGACGCACATCTCGGCCGGGGACATTGCCTCCATTCCGTGAGAGAGCGAAAAAGGTGTCTGACCGGTTGATGTCCTCGGTGTAGTCCGATGAGACCAGAGAACGCCATCGAGCTCATCGGCCCAGAGGCCTTTCTTACTTTCCATTCGTTTTTTCAGTCCGTCAATAATTGTTTTGTTTGTCGCCTCGGCCTGCCCGTTACCTTGTGGGTACCTCGGGGTTGATTTACTTAGACGGATTTTCCACCTTGCACAGAAACCTTCGAACAGATTGGAGATGAATTGGGATCCGTTGTCGGTTACAATCTCGTACGGGACGCCGTGGCGGCATATTATGTGCTTCCAGACAAACTTCTGGACATCGATATTTTTGATTTCCGAATAGGATTCGGCTTCGACCCATTTGGTAAAGTAATCTGTCATTACCAGGATGAACTTTTTCTGATGCGAGGCCGGTAGTGGTCCGACGATATCCATGGCCCATCTCATGAATGGGTAGGGTGTGGCCGCTGTGGTGAGGAGTTCGGCTGGCTGGTGTATGCTCGGTGCGTGCCTTTGACATTTCTCGCATCGGGCTACATAGCTTTCGCAGTCGGCGATCATGGTCGGCCAGAAATGACCGTGTCGCTTTATCTTTGCGGCTAATGTTCGGCCGCTTGTGTGATTTCCGCCTGCTCCCTCGTGAGTTTGCTCGGTGACCCATTGGATCTCCTGTCCGTTTATGCAACGCAAAAGGGCCTTGGATGCACTCCAACGAAATAGCTCATCGTTCATCATCACGTACTGCGCGCAGCGGGCTTTTAATCGACGAGCTGCCCAACGGTCCTCGGGGACTTTCCCTGTCAGTATATAATCCTTGATTTCGTTTCTCCAGTCGATGGCATTAGTATGCTCGGGATCGGCATCTTTAATTATTTCCTCGTTGTTTTTATGAGCGTCGTCCAGGCCTTCTTCTTCTTCGGTAATAAAAAGTACGTCTTCGTTTGGTGCGATGCTTGGTCGAGCTATGCATTCGACTGGAATGATTCGACGGAGGTCAGGGTCTGAAGTCGATGCTAGAGCGGCCAGTGCGTCGGCGGAGGAATTGTCGCTTCGAGGGACCTTTGTTAGAGTAACCGACCCGATCCGTGCGACGATTTCTTGGACGAGTTTTAGGTAAGCGTCCATACGTTCGTTTTTTGCTTCGTATTCGCCGTTGAATTGGTTAACTACGAGCTGGGAGTCGGCGAACGCGTCTAACTGCTTGGCTCCTACTACCTCGGCTAGTCGTAGTCCAGCGAGTAGTGCTTCATACTCGGCTTCGTTATTTGAGGCCGGAAATCCCAGGCGGAAGGACTGTTCGATTAGCTCACCGGTTGGTGATGTTAGTTTGATTCCTACACCCGATCCGTTTCGTGAGGACGAACCGTCCACAAACAGAACCCATTTCTCATTTGTGCTCTGTTCTTCGGCCATGGTTAGCTCGGCTGGTAGTTCGATGATGAAATCTGCTAGGACTTGAGACTTGGCGCTGGTCCTAGGTTTGTACTCGATGTCGTATTCGCTTAATTCGACGGCCCACTTGGCAATTCTTCCTGATTGACTTGGGCTATGCAATATGGTTCTGATTGGTTGGTTTGTGAGTACGACCACCGAGTGTGATTGAAAGTAAGGGCGGAGCTTCCGAGCCGAGACGACGACTGCCAGCGCGAGTTTTTCAAGTGTGTTGTAGTGTGTTTCTGCGTCGTCAAATATCTTGCTGGTGTAGAAGATTGGTCGTTGGTCGCCTCGGTCGTCGCGGACGAGCACACTGCTGACTGCCGAGGTTGACACGGAGATGTACAAGTACAGCGTTTCTCCCTCCTCGGGTTTGGCCAGAATTGGTGGGGTGGAGAGGTAGGTCTTTAGCTGTTGAAACGCGTCCTCGCACTTAGCGTCCCACTCGAATTTCTTATTGCCACGAAGAAGATTGTAGAAAGGTAGACACTTGTCCGTTGATCGGGAGATGAATCTATTCAGGGCTGCGACACGTCCGGTTAGTCGTTGGACTTCTCTGGTGTTCCTTGGGGATGGGAGCTCGGTGATCGCCGTTATTTTCTTCGGATTTGCTTCGATGCCTCTCTTTGTGACGATGTAACCAAGGAATTCTCCCGATGTGACTGCAAAAGTACATTTTGCTGGATTCAACTTCATTCCGTATTTGTTCAGGCTCGCGAAACATGTTGCGAGGTGACTGATGTGGTCGTCGGCTAGAGCGGATTTGACGAGCATATCGTCAATATAAACTTCCATTGTGTTGCCGAGCTGGTCGGCGAACATTCGGTTTACGAGGCGCTGGTAAGTTGCTCCTGCATTCTTGAGCCCGAAGGGCATCACCTTGTAACAATATGTCCCTCGGTCAGTGATGAAGGAAGTCTTTTCTCGGTCGTCTGGGTGCATCATAATCTGATTGTACCCGGCGAAGGCGTCCATGAATGATAGTAGTTCGTGGCCGGTGGTCGCTTCTACAAGTCGATCAATGTGCGGAAGCGGGAAGCTATCCTTTGGGCACGCCTTGTTGAGGTCGGTGAAATCTACGCATACTCTCCATTTACCGTTCTTCTTTTTTACTACGACGGGATTTGCCAACCAGTCCGGATATTTCACCTCCGTGATCGATCCTGCCTTTGAAAGTCTTTCTACCTCATCATTGACAGCTTTGGCGCGTTCGGGGCCGAGCTTTCGTCTTTTCTGTTTGACTGGCTTAAAGATCGGATCGACGTGCAGTTCGTGGCATGCGATGGTTGGGTCGACTCCAGTCATGTCAGTCGTCGTCCAGGCGAAGGTCGTGGCATTTTCCTTCAGGAATTCTATCAGCTTGTCTCGTAGGTCAGCTCGGAGGTCGGCTCCAATTCCGACGCAGCGTTCGGGATCGCGAATATCGATGTTGATTTGAACTATCGCGTCCTTCTGCGGGTGGTCGGGAGGTGGTAGCTCGATTCGAGGCTCTGCGACTAGGTATGCTTGTGATTTATGGCGCATTTTGTGCTCGATACGGAAGCATGTGCGGGATATCCTCTGATCTCCTCGTAACGTAAATACACCGAACGGGGTTGGGAATTTTACGCATTGATGATAGGTGGATGGGACTGCCCTCATCTGATGAAGCCAGGGAGTGCCGAGGATGACATTGTAAATAGCTGGTCGGTCGACGACCACGAATTTGATTAACTTGGTGATTCGGCCGACGTAGATGGGGAGCTTGATTGTTCCGATCGTGTTGATTGAGTCACCCGAGAAGCCGGTTAATGGTCTTGTCGATGGCTTGATACGGTAATCGTTGAGATCCATTCGCTGTAACGTTTCCCTGAAGATTAGATCCACCGAGCTTCCGGTATCGACCAGAATTTTCTCGACTTCGCAATCGCCGATCCGCATGGCGACGACGAGTGGATCGTTGTGCGGTCGGTCCACTCCTTCGGCATCGCGCTCGGTGAAACTTACTTCTTCTCCGATCCTGAGCTCGTCAGTCGCATTTCGTCGGTACTGTTGCGCGGCCGTTGCTCGTCGTTCATATTCTTTGATCGAACGTACGGAATCATTCACCATCGGCAGTCCTCCCATGATCATGTTTATACGTCTCCTCGGCGGACGCTCCTCTTCGTCCTCCTCGTTGCGTGCTCGTTTGTCTGCAGCGGCCGTATTTGCATTTATTTGTTCGATTTCTTCGGTGAGAGCAACCTGTTTCCTTCGTTCTTCCTGGACAATCCTGAAGCGCTCGGCTTCGTTCTTTGGTTGCGCTACTTGGTTAATCTGCTTCGGGTGGGGTTTGTTGCGGTCTAGCACTAACTTCTTCCCATCCTTTTGATAGTCGGCGAAAAGAAGGGCTTGGAGGTTTCTGCATTCCTCGGTGCTGTGACCCGCCCGCTGATGGTACTCGCAAAATAACTTGTTTTTGTCGGCCCCTCGCACGAATTTGTTCCATGGCTTGCCCTGGTTTTGGCCTTGGTAACCCTGGGTCGGTCGATCCTGTTGATGGTTTTGGGAGCGGTCGGGATAGCTTGGTCGAGGGTCCTGGTGGGGGCGTTCCTCGCTTTGTCGGTGATCTTGTAGCTGATCGCTGACGTAGTAAGACGATTTTGTCTTTCTCGCGTTTTCTTCTTCCTTGGTCTTTTTATACTCCTGATCGTAATGTTGCCTGGGCTCGTATTGCTCGACATTCTTCTCGACTTTGTCTTTTGAGGTTGAACTCTTGGGTCCGAACTTCTTGGCTAGGGTTTCCTTTTCTTCTTCGAGATCGACGAAGATTGATGCTCTGTGAAGAGCGTCCTCTAATGAGCTTGGTTTGTTTTTCTTCAGTTCTTCTCGGAAACTTGATTCATACCAGAGCCCGTTTCGGAGTGCGGGCAGACCCTCGCTATCGGTGATTGTGATTTTGGCTAGAATGCTTTTGAAGCGGGTGATGTAGGATCGGAGGCTTTCCTTTTGTCCTTGGGAGATAGCCCATAGGTCGGCGTTAGATACTTCCTCCTGAATGTACATCGAGTAATGTTTGAGAAAGGCGTGTGTTAAGTCGTTGTATCCGTCAACCGAATTCGGTTCCAGACGAGAGAACCAGTCCAAAGCCGCGCCGGTCAGATGTTCGACGAACAGTTGGCAGTAGCCTGCATCACGCTCCTCAGCGTTGAACTTTGTTCGCCCCATTGCGATGCGGAATGCCGTCAGAAATTGTCTTGGGTCAGATTTTCCGTCGTATGTCATCATCTTGATTTTGACCGCGGATACAGGATGCTCAAACTGGATATCCATGAAGCGACGGGTGAAAGGAGTGTTTTGAGTTTCCTCCAGGACGCGGTCAATCTCGGGGGCCGAGCTGATTGCTTGATGAACCTTGGACGTCATGTTTTTCAACATTAGCTTCAAATCTTCGATTTCGCTGTCTCTGTGCGCGTCGGGCGCCGAGCTGCCTGGGATATCCGTGTTGAGAGGCTGTTCGTCCTCGGTTTGCTGCTGTATTACCGTTCGGTGTCTCGGATTTGGAGGTGGCGTTTCTTCAAATAACGCTCGGTGAAGGTGAGTTCGGGGAACGGACCCTTGTTGACTTGCCATTCGTAGATCGTTGATTTGCCCCTGGCATACTGCATGTGCCGTGGCGAGCTGATCGAAGCGTGCATTGCTTCCCTGAGAGAGCTCGGCTACCTGAGTCATGAGAGTTTTGAGCAAGGTGGACATGTCCTGCTCGGTTGTCTGTGTTTCTGCGGCTTGTTGTGGTCGTTCGGTACTCGGAGGTTGCTGCTCGGCGCCGGCCGGCTGAATGATTGGATCTGCAACCTGAGAAACGTGCTGGGGCGGCCCTCTTGCTCGGGAGGCTGTTTCCGAGCTCGTGATGTCTTCGATGTGGACGTAGTCCTTGTTTGATGGAGCTCCTGTCATCGCTGAATCTGTCCGTTAGTGAAGAAAAACTTGAATCCCCACAGACGGCGCCAATTGTTATATCCGAGGTCGTCACGAGATCGGGATGCGCGTCTTGCCAGAGAATTGACGTGTTCGGTCCGAAGGAACCAAGTCGTTCTTGAGAGAGAAACGACTAGATTCAGAGACTAGCAGGAGTTAGAAGTATGTTCGGGATGGATGAAAAGATAATCGTGCTCGGGTTCTTTAGAGGAGAATAATGCGCTCGGAACGGGCGTGTCTTTGTATTCAGATATCCGAGCAGGTCGAGAGACGTGCTCGGTTTACAATTCGGAAAATTGACTCTAGAGAGAGAAAGTAGTAAGAAATGCACAAATCCCAAAAAGTTAGATAATTGTACAGTGACGACTCCTATTTATAGTAAAATACGGTCGTACTTTTTACAGGCCGTTGACTGTTTGTCGGCTTGTGCGGATGGGCCGTACTTGATGACGAAGTGGGCCGAGCCGCACGTTTGTTTGGATGCGAGCGTAGCTGAGCCGACTTGCTTTTGTTTGGTTTAGCCGAGCCGAGCCGAGAGTGACAAGCTGTATTTGAGCGTACATCTTTTGGGCTCTTGTTGTTGTTGGGCTATCTTGTTTCTGTTAGGCCGGCCTTTAAATGAAGAATAAATCCTAGGCCTTCTAAGTGGGTGGGGTGCTAAGCCCACCTATAACACTGACGTGTTGAGGCTCGGCGTCGTTGGAGTGCAAGTGCCATGTTAGGTACGTCGGTGTCTCGTTAAAGAACAAAGAAATCATTGATTAGAATCAAAGAGAGACTAAATCTAAACCATGGAATACCACCGGCTTGTCAAAGTCTAAGATTCAGTTGTTTTATCAAAGAAGCATAGTTTTTCTTTGCATAATTATAATGACCCATGCTCTTATAAAATATGAAGTGCGGCATGTGATATCAGTACGTGAGCATTATGCAAGTAAAGATACGAGACGATCACATTAAAGATCGTGATGCGATATAAAGTGTCACTTATCTTTAAGCTGGTGTTTTTAGTATGGCGAGCTGGCTGGCGTCGTTTCCCAAAAAGCTTTGCATTGGTGACTTTGCAAATTTGGGAGCTCAGTGTTGATCTTTATCATGAAAAGCTTGTCTCAGGTAGATTTTTCTCCTTAGTAGATCGTTCCGTTCAAGGCATCATGGCCGCTGTCAAGGTTCAAATCTTCCTACGAGCCTTTAGTTGGTGAAGGCTATGATGCACCGTCTCGTCATGTTTTTTTTTTTTTTTTTTTTTTTTTTTTTTTTTTTTTTTGAGCTTGAGCTATATCTTCCCCTCTTTTTCAATAAACGAGGATTCTTGAGAGACAAACGTGTCTGGTATGACGTTCTTATCTTTTGATGAGCCGTGACTCTTTACTTCTTGAGTAATTGGAGCATGATAACGAAGTGGTCTTCTGTGGGTGCATGAAAGTGTGCACGGTCTTTGCTTCTTTATTGTATAAGAGGCTTAATCCCTTGTCAAAAAGATTAAAACGTGTGAGCGTAGGTGGATGAACATCCATGTCCTTTATGTGAAGAGAATATATTAAGCTCAATCGGCAAGAGTCTCATGCAACAAAGAGATTTGATGATAGTGATAAATTATACTCCCTCCGTTCCTAAATGATTGATTTTCTAGATTTTATTTTTGTTTCATAAAGATTGATGTTTTAGATTTTCGATGCAATTTTTACTAATTAATGATGATGAATTGTAAACTTCAAAAAGAATAATTAGATTTGTTATATTGTTATTGGTTTAAAATTATTGGAAATTGTTAATAACAAAAAACGATGCATTTATAGACATGTTTTAATATGTCTTCTTAATATGTGTGAAAATCCTATAACATCGATCATTTAGGAACGGAGGGAGTAGTTGTTAGGCACATATTATAGTGGTCAGAAAGAGTTGAAAATAGCAATTCAAGTATATCGTAAACTTACCTCTTGGTTTTGGTGGAGGTTGCCGAGCTTGACATGAGGAAAGAGAGATCATGAAAGAGCTTTCATTGGATAAGAGCTTGACTTGAAAGAAGAAGCAGAGGTCATTAGGTGACGTGTTCATCTCCCTGGAGCTTGTTTTCTTTGGAGGATTTGTTTACTTGTTCCACAAGTATCTTCTTCATTCTTGTAAAACGAGGTGAAAACGAGGTGGTCTCTGTCCTTTTCTTTTGTTTTTACAAAACTTGTGCTTGATTCTATGCGCTGATGAGTTTATCGAGCTTGGATTAATGTCGGCGTCGATCCGAGTTGTTTTTTTTTTATGTTATTACGTAGAGGTCGTCGGACTCGGCCTCGTTCGTATGGTCGTAACGTTTTGCTGGAGTCCTCTGCATTCAATCATGTTTCAGCAGCAAAGTTATATTAAAATTTTGTGGATAACGAGAGGCATAATCATCATTGATAATTAAGATCCCAAAGGAATTGATTTCAACATATGATTTGACCAAATCAGCAAATAACGAAATATTAAAATATGAATCCGTCGAATTAGACGGTAACGTTCGATGTTAACAGAGAAATAAATTGGCTTAAGAAACTTATCTTGACGATGTCGTTGTTGTTAGAGAGGCTCGATTCTCTTTTGATTTTGGCGAAGTGATAGATATTGGAGAATTGATCAGCATGAGGAACATGAAGGCTTTGGGCCGAGCAGATTACTCGAAGCTTCTTGCGAGCCCGTAAGAAGTAGAGATCGACCGTGCCGAGCTTGTATATATTTTTTTGTGCGATTGAGAGTTCCGTGTAGTGTTATTGTGTTGATAACGAACTATGACGGTGTTTTTCTTCGTAAGCCGATCATGACTTGACGCGATTGTCTCGTCATTGAGCATGGTCGAAGATATTTGAAGAAATCCCCACAGTCGGCGCCAATTGTAAGATCTCAACTCGCCTATCCGAAGATAGAAAGAGTTTTAGGGTTTTTCTTAAGGGATTCTTCAAAGTCTTTTAACCTAGCTCAGCGGAGATGAGGAGATTAGGGCAAAATTAGCGTCTCCGGTGAATCGGAATAAGGAGAATTAGGTTTTATAGCTGAACCTTGTAAAAGGCTGCCTACGTACCCTTAATAAGGGATCAAGCCATTCGTAGTTCCTTGAAATAGTTAAGTCGTCTCTTAGCGACTTATTGTATTGTGTGTGTTTCGATCTCCTTTAGCCTGAATACCCTCATTCTCTCATGTCGAGGTTTAGGTCGGCTTACAGAGTCGTCTATAGATCGATATCTTGTAGCCTGAATACCCTCATCCTCTCATGTAGAGATTTAGGTCGACTTTCGGAGTTGTCTCTCTTTTCCTATCTTTTTTATATATCTCCCTTTTTCTCCATCTATTTAGCCTGAATGCCCTCATTCTCTTATATCGAGGTTTAGGTCGGCTTACAGAGTCGTCTATATATCGATCTCTTGTAGCCTGAATACCCTCATCCTATCATGTAGAGATTTAGGTCGACTTCCAGAGTTCTCTCTATATTATAATAGATGTCTTTAGCCTGAATGCCATCCTTCTCTTATATAGAGTTTTAGGCCGGCATAAAAAGTCATATTTTTTAAAAAGAAATATATATTTTCCTGAAAGGAAAATAGATATTTTCCTTTTGTGATTATCTTCGAAGATTGCCATTTATCTTCATCGACATAGCATTTATCCATAATAAATGCCTTCTATTTCGGGCCGATCTTATTATATGAATGTGCCATTTGGAGGGGTGCTAAAACCGACTCCAACATCCAACAGAGGGGTCATTTCATATAACAAGATATATGGTCATGGAATATAGGTATCTTGCCCTTATGGACTAAATGGAAAAGGTCACACCCATAAATCCGGCGTGGGGCATGGAGTGTTTTGACCCTTATGTTCCATAAAGAATTGCCTCTCATCATATTGCAGCAGGGATGTTTGGGTTTATTAGCGGGGTTATTCCATCTTTAGTGTTTGTCCCCCTCAACATCTATACAAACGATTACATATGGGATATAAGAAATAGAAACATATATATGCATTCATTAGTCATATCACTACATTTACATCATGTATATTCTCCTTTCCTTCCCTGTATATTTTCTCATATATAAAGCTACACAATATTTGTCAATAAAATTCGTTTAATTCCATTACTTTATATGATATAAGAGTAGTAAAGGAAAAAATCTACCAATTTTTTCTTCTTTCATTTTTTTCCTTTTCTCAGACGCTCTTATCATCCTTCTCTGTATATCCTCTGCTCCTTTTGCCGGTTATTTTTCTGGCTAAAACATGTCGAATGACACCTACTCTGCGGAAAATGCAACCTCTTTCAACTCTGCAAACCCCTCAAGCACACTCATCTTTGTTAACATGTCCAATGTCACAATTCTCACCAATCTCAGTTACATAATATGGAGCTGACAGATCCATGCTCTCCTCGAAGGTCACGAGCTCCATGGGTTTTTGGAAGAATTTGTAGCTGTTCCAGAACCAATGATCATGACATATGGGGTAACAACACCTAATCCAGCCTTTCTACATGCCGTCAACAAGACAAGCTCTTTTACAGTGCGCTCATTGGAGCGATTAAGTACAGTCTGCCTTATCAACTGCAAGAGCAATGTCTGAGATATGGAATCTGTTGGAAACAACATTTGGAAAACCAATTTGTAGCCACATCTGTCAGCGGAAATATCAAATCAAAACCTGCATCAAAGGCACAATGTCGATAAGTGAATATCTCGTACTGATCAAAAGGAAAGATGATGACTTGGCGTTTCCGTGGAAGCCTTACGATCAAGAGGACTCGACTGAACATATTCTTTCTGGTCGTAGTTACGATTATAGACCAGAAATTGATACTATCAATGGTCGTGATGCACATATACCCTTCTCGGAACTCCATGAAAAGCTTCTCAACAGAGAGCGAGGCTTCTGTGCAAAGAAGAATATGCTCCTACTGGACCAATCACGGTGAATGTAGATGACACACGTCAAACTCGTGGAACACAAGGACATATTGCCAAATACTGTCAATAATACCGCATATTTGAGGCTCAGGACCACAATCAAAGGCGGACCCACTAAGGGCCATGGGGTGTCAGATGACACCAGTAAAATTTAGATATAAAAAAAGTGTTAGGCTAAATTTACGTGAGTTTCCTTGGATGGTGTGGTGAAATCCTTTGTTTGACCCCCCAAAATTGGGGTTTCGAACCTCCATGTGAACCCTCATATAATTTTTTTTCCTTTTTACATTATTTTATGACACCTATAAAAGAATTAGCTGGGTCCGCCCCTCCACAATGGCAAAAACAACGAAGGACTAAGCCATGACAACACTCTAACCCTCAACAACTATGGAAGCAAAGAGCGAATGTTGCAATGAAAAGTTTCTCTGAATCCTCTTCTATGCTTGTCAACAGTGGCACCTCCCATTACATGACTTCATACCTACCAAAATTTTCACTTCATTAACCATACAAAGGTACAGTGCCGGTCCAACATTTCCGTATGCCCTATTCTGTTGGGAATGTCCTGAAATCTATTGTACTTACTCCAAGTGAAAGTCGTATTGTCGAGATGAGACAATCATATGACACTAGGTAGTCATAATGCTTTGCTAGAAGCCACTTATGATCAATGAGTTTAGAACTCATTGCTAGTGTTATATGATCCTACAGGGTCACACACCTAAGCAAACTGGACGTTAAAGACGAGGTTGATCATTAATGTAATGATCTGGTGAATGCATATTTGATATGCATTCGATATCAATATTCTGGGGCAGTGTCGATCGATGCAGATAGTGCATCGATCGATGCAACTCGCGGATTAATCAGATTAATTCGGTTTAATCGTTGGTTAATTCTGTTATGGTTTAAGTCGACATATATAAGATATATGGTCGACCTAAACTGATTTCAAACCTAATAGACAACCACCAGAACTTGAGTAGAAACCTCTGAAGAGATTGGATCTCTATAGGCACTAGCATCCCTCCTGTTTAGTTTGTGTGCGTGTGGATACCAGTAGAGGCGCAGCATTTGAGGCGCTCTAGATCTCGATTATCTGCAAATCTTCCGCTGCTAATCACCAGTTAATTCTGAGATCCCAATGATTCAATTACATGAACCCTAGATCCTAGGCTTGGAATTCAGACCAGGATTGCCTAATTGGATTAGGAATTGCTAGAAATTCCTTCAGTGGTATCAGAGCTTTAGGGTTCCATTGAATCTGTAGCATGTTGATTAGATTGGCTGAATCTGGATCTCTGTATGATTGATACAAGCATGCTAAAACTCGTTTTGATCAAAGTAACCTAGTTTAGGGTTTTGTTCGAAAAACGTTTTAGGGTTTTTCGCATGGTGTCGATCGATGCCAAACCGGCATCGATCGACACAGGGCGAAAACCTGAATAAAATTTAGGGTTTTTCGCATGGTGTCGATCGATGCTAATCCGGCGTCGATCGACACAGGGCGAAAACCCGAATAAAACTTAGGTTTCGCCTAGTGTCGATCGACACAAGCGTTGTGTCGGTCGACACACACCTCGCTTGATTGATGAATCGGTTCAATTGGATTGGACCAGTTATCGAGCCTGGTTAATGATGGTTAAATACTAAGAATGGTTTATTGCGATTGGGTTGGTATCGACCGATGCTAATGTAGCATCGATCGACACTGACCGGTACTCAAAACCGGATCAATTGGATTGATCGGTTATCGCAGATTGGTTTTGGTTAATCTACATCGATCGACACTAAAGTAGTGTCGGTCGACACCAGATTCGATGGTTTAGGTTATGGAACCTGAAACCACAGAACCAAACCAAGACAAATCATTTAATTAGAAGAATTAAAACATAATAAAACTAAACGTTTTAAATGGTTCCGTTCCTCAACCAAATATCAAGTGATACTTGATGTCTTTCCAATCTTGTCAACTGTCAAGACCCATTTAATTGTGCGATAGACTTGCAGTGCAAGATGTCCACAATTTCATGAGTAAGACAGAGGTAATCGTGTTGATGGATTTGCAGTGCAAGACATCAACAATTACATGACTAAAGAGATTGGTTTACTTGACTGGGCCATCAAAATCGTTTTGGGCTCAGAGACATCAGGTGGATTGGGCATGAGATGTCGATCCACAACCAAGAGTTATATTGGATATAACTGGCAAAGTTGTTGCTTACCTAGATAGCTAAATTTGGGTGATAGCCAGTGGCTCACTCTATCACTCAAGTTTAGTGAAGTATGGGTCTTGGATCATTATATTCATCTGAGGAAACATTGTTTGAATATAATGTGAGTTTTCTTAATTGTTAAGAATTCTCATTTCTTGAGCATCATAACTAAAACCTCCCTTGTTTTTCCAGCTATGTCTAGCACAAACCATCGTAACAATTTCTCCCTGCGATCCGTCCTTGAGAAGGACAAGTTAAATGGATCCAACTTTCTTGAATGGTATCGGAACTTGAGAATTGTTCTCAAACAGGAGAAAAAGGACTATGTCCTTGAGAAAGTTCTCCCCAAGAAGTACCGAGCCAATGCCTGGCAGTCAGATAAGGATGCTTGGGATAAGCATTCTAATGATGCGGTGGATGTGAGTTGTCTCATGTTGGCTACCATGAACTCGGAATTGCAGAAGCAATATGAGTACGTGGAGTCGCCAATACAGATGATCACTGGCCTGAAAAGTATGTTTCAGGAGCAGACACGAACTCAGAGATACCAGACGGTTAGATCTCTGATTGAGTGCAAGCTACCAAAGGGCGAACCAGTTAGTCCTCATGTCACTAAGATGATGGGTTATATTGATAACCTGGGGAAACTGGATTGTCCAATTAGCCAAGAGTTGGCTACTGACATCATTTTACAGTCACTGCCGTCAAGCTATGATCAATTTGTTATGAACTATAATATGAACAACTTGACGAAGACGTTGACTGAATTGCATGGGATGCTTAAGACTGCTGAACCTAACATCAAGAAGGACACCCCAAATGTCCTTATGGTACAAAAGGGTAAAAAGTTTAAGAAACTTGGTAAGAACAAAGGTGATGGCAAGACGAGCTCGATTGTGAATCCAAGCGAGTCTGGCCATGTTCCTAAGGTTAAAACCAGTCCTTCTGAAGATGTTAAGTACCGTTATTGTAATGGTTATGGACATTTGAAAAGAAACTGCAATAAATTCTTGGAAGATTATGAGAAGCTGAAGAAGACGTACGAGACTTCTTCTTCAGGTATTATGTTATAGAAGTAAATGTTACTTCTTATAGTCCTACTTATTGGGTATTGGATACCAGCTGTGGTACTCATATTTTGTGAAAATGTGCAGGGCCTGAGCAAAAGTAGGACTATGGAGAAAGGACAAGTGGACCTATGAGTGGGAATGGAGCAAGAGTTGCTGCATTAACCGTAGGAGTATTTCATTTGTTTTTCCCTTTTATGGCATGTTTTGAACTTAAAGACTGCTACTATGTACCTGCTATGAGCAGAAAGATTATTTCTATTCCTTGTTTGGATATGGAAGGATATCAGTTTTCAAGTTAAGAATAAGTGTTATTCATTTGATTACAGTGATATATTTTATGGTAGCAATCCATTAGAGAATGGACTTTATGTTCTTAACAAGAATGTGCCTAACTGTAACATTAATACCAAGAGATTCAAGTCAAATGATACGAATCAAATCTTTTCCCTGGCATTGTCGTTTGGGCAACATGAATGAGAAACAGATTCAGAAGCTCCATAGTGATGGGCTTTTGGGCTCATTTGATTATGAATCATAATGAGTATAGTGAATCTTGTTTATAGGGTTAAACGACGAAGGCTCCTTTTAACAAAAGAAGTGTCGATCGACACAAACGGTGCGTCGGTCGATACAGGTTGCGAACGAACAAAATGAAAGGACCAGAGGCTTATTGGGCTTTGTACATACGGATGTATATGGGCCAATGAGCACTAGTGCTATAGGAAATTTGCAGTACTTCATTACTTTTACTGATATTTTCAGTAGGTACAGTTATGTCTTGTTAATAAGACATAAATCAGAATCTTTTGAAAAGTTCAAAGAGCTCCAGAATGAAGTACATAATCAATTTGGCAAAGGTATTAAACCTCTACGATGAGATCATGGAGGTGAATACTTAGGTCAAGAATTTAGTGATCATCTGAGAGATTGTGAAAGTGTTTCACAATTCACTCCTCCTGTATCGGACTTTATTAAATATGGTTCGATCAATGATGAGTCACTTAGATCTTCCATTATCCTTCTAAGAATACGCTCTAGAAATGTCTGAGTTTACTTTAAATAGAGTTCCATCAAAATCAGTTACAGAGATACCACATGAGATGTGGAATGTAAATGTTTCAGATTTATCCATCATGGAGATTTGGAGTTGCGAGACTTATATAAAACGTTTAATCTCTGATAAGCTCACACCCAAATCTGATAAGTGCTACTTCATTGGTTGTCCTAACAAAACCAAGGCATGTTACTTTTACAACCAGTTCGAGAACAAATTGTTTGTTGCTCGGAACTATGTTGTCTTGAGAAAGACTTTCTTTCCAAGAAGAACAGTGGGAGTAAAAGTACAACTCGAAGAAATTCGAAAATCACAGGAGACTGCTCAACCTGATGAGGAAGAGCAGCAGTTGGATCTACAAAGAGTTGTAGAACCTGTACCTGTGGTGCCTAGAGTTTATAAAGGATCTGGTGAATGTATATTCGATATACATTTAAATGGCGAGTTTCTGAAGAAGTGTCGATCGACACAAAAGTTGCATCGATCGACACAGATCGCGAACCAAATATTGATTTTGGTTTATGACTTAATTAACTACGGTTTAAATCTTGGTTAATTAGGTCGTGGTAAAAGTATACATATGAGATATGTGTGCGCGACTTTTACAGAAAATTGAAGCTCGCAGATCCGAAAGGATCCGTCACGAACCCGAGAAATATGGATTTCTCGTAACCAATTGCCGTGATCTACTGATCATTGAAAGTGACGGGCCTGCGAATTTTGAAGAAGCAATGATGGGCATTGACTCCGAAAATGGCTGAAAGCCGCTGAATCCGAAATGGGATCCATGTCAAAGAACCAAGTATGACTTGAGTTGATTTACCCGATGTTGTAGAAGCCATTGTGAGTAAACGAATTTTCAAGAAGAAAAGATGACATGGATGGTTATATTCAGATGTACAAAGCTAGGTTGGTGGCAAAAAGGTTTCAAGTAAATTTCATGGTATTGACTGTGAAGAAACCTAATCCCAGACACCGTGCTAATGTCCATTCGGATTCTCCTAGCAACCGCCACTCATAATGGTTATGAGATCTGGCAGATGGATGTGAAAATAGTTTTCCTTAATGGAATTCTGGAAAAAGGATGTGTACATGACACAACCTGAAGTTTTTCATTGATCCTAATGAAGCTAGGAAGATATGCAAGCTTCACCGATCTATTTATGGATTGAAGCAAGCATCTCGGAGTTGAAATCTTCGTTTTGATAAAGCAGTCAAAAGGTTTGACTTCGTCATGAATGAAGAGGAACCGTATGGTTACAAGAGGACTAGTGGGAGCGCAATTGCATTTCTAGTATTATATGTTGATAATTTACCACTTCTCGGAAATGAAGTTCCATTGTTTCAGTCTGTTAAGACTTGATTCGAAAGTTGTTTTTCGATTAAATTATGGGAGAAACCATATACATTCTTGGAATAAGAATCTATAGAGATAGATTGGATAAGCTAATTGCATTGTGTCAAGACACTTATAGTGATAAGGCCTTGCACATTTCCAAAATGCAGGATTCCAAGAAGGGCTTCGTGCAAATGACTGTTGGTATTACTCTTAGCAAGACGCAGTGTCTTTCGACACACGATGAGCAAGGGCGAATGAGGGTCAGGCTACTGCTAAAGGCATTGGATGTCTTAAGATGTGATCTTAATTTTAGTGGGAGTCATTGTTATTAATTTTAGTTATGATATGATGTTCGTATAAACATAATTTGATTATGTTATTGAAATCTGACATCTGTATTATTTAATAATGGTTATTAAATAATGGTCCCAAAGTAATTTATGACATTTTATAGGTCATCAAGTATGTGACTTGATCATGAGACCCTATAGATAATAAATGACATAAATTATGTTGGTCCCTGGTCGAGGTTGTTAAAGTGGGACATTAACAACCGCGTGAGACTAGTATGTGAGGTGACTGATGACTAAGTTTCATGTAGTCATTAATAGGAGTATTAAAGTCAATCACATAGATATGTGTTGGAGAACACAGGATCGGACATGACCCACTGATGAGAACTATACGGGATAGTTATATAAGTGTCATGAGAGTTTTCATTACGACTATAGAGTATAGTCCTTAGACCTGAGTTCATCATGTTTTCTTACATGTGAATTGGTCCGCTTTAACCTTGTCAAACGTCAGCTGTAACTGGTGACTATAAAGGCATTGATTGGGCGTATCATGAAGCGTGTGAAGAGACAGGGATGGAACAAGATGGGATTTGTCCCTCCTATATAACATGAGATAAATATCTCAGGGCCCATCGAAGATTTGATACTGAGAAAAGTGTGGCCACACTCAAACGAGGTGATTGTCAGTCGTTTGTCTTGTCAGTATAAATCGGAGTTCGATGAACATGATCTTGGCTAAATAAGGGTGACACAGATCTTGCCTTATGCCAGATCGAGATATAGTGACGAAGGGATTGAAGGAATAGATGATTCCAGTATAAGTGGGAGATTGTTGGGAATGTCCTGAAATCTATTGTACTTACTCCAAGTGAAAGTCGTATTGTCGAGATGAGACAATCATATGACACTAGGTAGTCATAATGCTTTGCTAGAAGCCACTTATGATCAATGAGTTTAGAACTCATTGCTAGTGTTATATGATCCTACAGGGTCACACACCTAAGCAAACTGGACGTTAAAGACGAGGTTGATCATTAATGTAATGATCTGGTGAATGCATATTTGATATGCATTCGATATCAATATTCTGGGGCAGTGTCGATCGATGCAGATAGTGCATCGATCGATGCAACTCGCGGATTAATCAGATTAATTCGGTTTAATCGTTGGTTAATTCTGTTATGGTTTAAGTCGACATATATAAGATATATGGTCGACCTAAACTGATTTCTAACCTAATAGACAGCCACCAGAACTTGAGTAGAAACCTCTGAAGAGATTGGATCTCTATAGGCACTAGCATCCTTCCTGTTCAGTTTGTGTGCGTGTGGATACCAGTAGAGGCGCAGCATTTGAGGCGCTCTAGATCTCGATTATCTGCAAATCTTCCGCTGCTAATCACCAGGTAATTCTGAAATCCCAATGATTCCATTACATGAACCCTAGATCCTAGGCTTGAAATTCAGACCAGGATTGCCTAATTGGATTAGGAATTGCTAGAAATTCCTTCATATTCAAACTTAAAATACCATTTAATATAATTAAAGTTCTAAATATTATTTTATAGATTTTAATGGAAAAATATATTTAAAAATACCCACTTAAATATTTTTAAATATATATTATGGAAAATATATTTAAACATGCCCCTTTATTTCTTTTATTAATATATACTAATAAAGAAAATATATATATATAAATGCCCTTTTAAGTCGGATGCCCTAATCCGTTGCTTATGTGGCTTATGCTCGAGGCCGGCTCTGAAAGATAGATAAGAAGTCATTCTTGTGTGAGGGATCTAGCCAAACCATTTCACACACTGGTTCCCTATATCTTCCTTCTCTTACTCATCTTTTCTTTTACTTAATGAAGTCTTATTTGTGTTGTCACATAGTAAAAACTTAATATATGTCTTTCAACTACCCTCTTCTAGTGGTGTAGTAACAGGGGTTCTTCATTTGGAAGGCTAAACTGAAAATGGCCAACAACAAGATCTCTGATTTTTCCGTCTTTAGCATTTGCTTCGGCTATTAAGACATGCATTACCGATTGGAATTCTAGATTAGGACACCCTACATTACCTATTGTTAAAGCAAATATTTATAGTTTGAATTTACGGTTGTCTTCAAATGTTTTGCTAAACAAACCTTGTTGTGCTTGTTAGATAAAAAAATACACAATTCTCCATTTTTTAAATCTACGCTTATTTTTAAAAAACCTCTTAAAATTGTATTTTATAATGTTTGGACTTCTCCAATAATTTCCATTGATGGTTTAAATACAACGTTGAAGGTGTTGGTTGAAAAGCGATTTTAATCAAAGCTGTGAACTCTTTATATTGATATTAACAGAGAATACATTGTTTTAGAAGCTTTCTATTTACTCACTGAATTTCCCACTTCACTACACCACCTCACACTCCCAAGCATAATGGTATTGTCGAGCATCAACATCATCATATATTCAAAACCAGCTTTGCCATCTTATCTCATGCTTCAATGCCTAAGCCATACTGAAAATATTCATTCGCTACTGCAGTATATTTAATTAATCGAATGCCAAAAAAAAAAACTTTCACTATAAAATCCGTTTCAATTTCCTTTTTGTCAAACACCAAATTTTTCGAAACTTCGTATTTTTGGTTGCATATATTTTTCTTGGCTAAGACCATATGCATCTCATAAGTTGGATTCAATATCTTCCCCATGTGTATTTTTAGGATATTCTACAACACAAAATGAATAGTTATTCTTAGATAGATTAAAGATCTTCCCCATGGCATATTTGACGAACATGTTTTTCCGTTCTCCAGCTCTATCTTCAAAACATCCGGTAATTGCATCAAACCATAACACCACGGGTACTCATTTTTTATTACCATCGAAAGCTATAGCTCAACCTCCTGTTAATTCACCACCAGTACAACAACCTGCATAACCGATACACTTGTCTTCAAATCTACTAGAAAACACAGAACCTCCAACCTCCACTGCATCATAAACGTTCCCAACAACTCTCACACAGCAAGTTACTGTCTTACCTCCAGATCCAACTTGGGTCTCCATAAGACAGAAAAACGGTCACAAGACTCAATCTCAGTGCCTCGGTCACTCACTTATCTAAAAGAGAGTCAATGATAGTAGCAAAGGCATTACGAGACATTTGTTGGCGTAAATCAATGTGTGAAGAAATAAATGCTCAAAATAGTGAGCACACATGTGATTTACTCTCGGCCAAGGAAATGATAAGTTAAAAGTTGTCATTTTTCACTATTTCAGCTATAAGTATGCCACCTAGTCTTTGTAGCTTTTAGGGTGTTAATCGTCTTGGGTGATCGGACTGACTAAGAATGCAAGTATTCACTTAATCGAAGTGTAAACAAACAATTCACAGATTTTGTAACTTGATGTTTGTGTTTTACACACCAATTAAAACCTAATATGCACGTTACCACAATCGAATGATATGTCGATGTAACACTTTAGGATATAATCCACATGGAGATAGTGATTGATAGGTTGTATAGTTTTCCCTATTCTACTGCAAGTGCACAGTTAATGCAATCGTAGTATATAAGGTATCGAATCCCACAAGGACTCTCAGTCACACAATAGATTATTAGTAATTCAGATTAAATTAAGCGAAGCAGATGTGAAAACAGTAAACGAAATAGCAAAGTAAATCAAGTGAGTTTGTAAGCAAGAGAGAAATGCGTTAGGTTTCAGGAGTTCTCAGGAAATCAGGAACGCAAGCAATCAATCTATCTAGATCCAATCAATTACCATTCTAGAACTCAAAACACGGATATAGAATTAACCAAATTCCTTTGCGATGATTCTCTAAGTCTAAGTGCAGCAAACCAAACTTCCGTTTGTGAGAACTAACAGATTAAACTAGCATTAATTCCAAGTTTGATATGTTCACAATTAACCTGAACCAAACTTTCGTTTGCGAACAGTTTAATTGCTTATCTAAGTTCTTTTCAGTTAAATCAACCAACTTCCGCTGAATTAATCAACCTAACATCATAACTCTGATTAGCTACTTCAGATTAAGCATTAAGAACAACTTAGATAAAGAACTAGCAGATATAAATCTCTACAGATTAATTAAACTATAGTTCTCTGAAATCCTTAATGAGAATCCTTCAACCTAACAGGTGATCTACTCATACATATTCATCGAGACAGAAGATATCATAAGTAGAAAACCAAATATCATATAATCAAATAAGAACTGGGGTTCAAAATCAAGTCTCTTTCGAGATCAAGATCAGCCCCTCTACTCTCTTTGAGTAAAACTTAACGTAAGAAAAGCTTATCCAGCGTTAGCCTAAACATTGGCTTAAAAACTCTATTTATAACCTAAAACACGTTTTGGGGCGTCTTTGTAAATATCAGGAACTTCTGGGCAGAATTGCAATGTTATCATTCTTCATCAAACCGTCGTTTGGCCCATCTCGCTGGTGCATCGATCGATGCTAGGAATGCAACGATCGACACCTTTCTCTGTTTCGGACAGTGAACTCTATCTCTCGGCCAAATACTTCAATTAGCTCCAGAAAGTGTTTAAATTACCAAATATGCTCCAAATGTGCTTGTACCTAATAAACACCTGAAAAGACTCTAAAACATAGTAAAAGACTCGATAAATAACACATATACCATGGTTAAAAAACCCTAAAATCCATGGTATATCAACTCCCCACACTTAGCTCTTGCTTGTCCTCAAGCAAGACAAAGAACTAAATGTAGTAAAGAGGTTTGAAAACTCTTCAGAAACTCATTTCATCCTAGAAGCTACAATACTCAGATTCCCCTTAGTAAACCACTCCAAGAATCAATCACAGGATATCAAGACCACAATGTACTTCCCCCACACTTAGCAATTGTCCTAGGTAAACTCCACAATCACATTCAAGCATTCAAATTCTCCCCACTGACTTCTGCAAGTATTTAAGTGCGGTCTCACCTAAGGAGTATCGATCTAAAGGCACATGGATTCTTACCTTATCAGCTCTAGACCACCATACTATCTTTATCTAGTCCCTTTCTTCTCTTTCCCTTCTTTAACAACTGATTTTTCCCCATTGGGTATCATTTTATTTTTTTTATCAGTGTTCTTCCCGTTATGGGGTGTACTTTGGACACATTCCATGGATCACATGAGAGAAAATAGTGTTTGCTACCATTCTCATGACCACTTCGGAGTTACTAACTCATCCTCAGTTTATTATTTTTTTTTTACTTTATAGAAGGGGAGAAGGGGACTAAATAGGACAGGTTTACAGGCTGTGTCAGAACTAACAGGGAATCCGACATAAAGCATACCAAGCCCTTAGGTGAGAAATCTAAGTCAGTATTAAGGTTGAAGTCAGTAAAGGATCCTCTGATACCTGAAGTGATGTGGGTGTTCCCAGTAGGTTGATCCGTGTCTGGGTTTTCTAATAGTCAGAGATAGATCCTGCAACTTCATCCCAATGGTTACTTAAGTTCCTGCAAGTCTTGTAAATCTTCTCAGAAAATCATAGTTTCTTACTTAAACAATTTTGACTCAATAAAACAAAATTTTTTGAAAAACGGACTGACTCTTAAGAAAACAGAAAACAAAAGTCAGTAGCACCTCCCCCACACTTAAGACACACTGTCCCCAGTAGTGTCCAGCGAAGGATTGGTAAAAAGAAAATAAAAATTGTTAATGGGTGTTTGAGTTCTGTCGGGTTTTACCTCTGTCGCACAAGCATCGATCGTTGCACTAAGTGCATCGACCGTTGCTTGGCGATTTTTCGTTGAGTGTCGATCGTTGCTCAAAGCAGCAACGATCGTTGCAATGCGTGTATCGGATCAGACAGCTAGTTAGCAGGTTAGTCCGTCGGTTTATGTCAATTTTTAAAAACCTGCAAGCTGAGAACACTAGAAACATAGTAAAATCGAAGCAAAAGATGTACCGAACAAAGTACAAATCATCCAAACATAGTAGAGTCCTAAAAATAAATGAAAAACAAAAGTGCAAGAAAAGATAAAAAGTCAGAATACAGAACCGAAAATATGGAGACTACTCTCACTCGCTCTCATCGTCTATCCCTCCATACAGTGCATCGTCATCGGGTGCGGGATCAGTGTCAGTCGTGGGAGGAGGAGTCGGGGATCGTCGTCTGCGTCGAGAAGCGGGTACTGGCTGCTGAACCTGTGGTGGCCTCCTGCAGCTGCAAGTACGCATGAAGTTCCAAAAAACTCGAAACATACCATCTGATCTCTCTCTCCACTCTGCCTCAGAGTATGCACCGTAAGGCATCGCAGGCTCTGGAAAGGGACCCACATCGTCGGCTGGGGCAGGAGCTGGCGCAGAGGAGGACGAAGCTCTCGTAGAAGGCTCTCCCAGCGGATGAGCCATAGTAGGCACTGCGCGTCGATCCCTGGCAGGAGGGCGGAAACTCAAAGCATCCATGGTATCAATCTGAGTCAACCTAGCAGCAGGAAGATCAATACCATACTGTGTATCCTCAGGGTCGTAATAAACCCACACTCGTCCCTCCTTCAGCCACGTAGCACTCTGCAAGTGACTGAGATCCAAAAACTCGCGCTCGGTAACGCACTCTGTATCCCTCATAGGGATCCCGCAGTGTCTGAAAATAGGAGTGAGAAGACTCCCTACTGTCTCCTTGCGCGCGCCTTCATAAGGCTTCTTCTGCAGCTCGCAAAGATGATGAGCAAATACCGCTCCTAGGTTCACCTTCTCAGCCGGGTTCCTCACATCAGTACCCCTGAACTGCTCCCTCAGCCCTCTGAATAAAATCTCCATCTCGTTCTTGCGCATCTTGTTCGCCTCATGCTTGCACAATAAAATGCGTCCCAAGATACGCAAGACATACCTGAGAACCGGATGCCTGACCTGAATCACCGGTGTAAGCCGTGAGTGATATCGTCCACCTCCAATGTACTCCCAGAAATCACGAGCCTCTGGTGCTTCCCATGGAAGGGATAAATCGGTGCTTGGCTGCGTGGTGCTGAACCCGTAGATCCTACAGATATCGAGAAGGGGCACTCGATACCTTGCTCCGAGACACATGAAAGTGAAGGTGCCTCCTTGGGCATTCCTGCTCTCTGGGTTTGGGTATACAACCCTGCACGTCGCAAGCAACTGCCTCACAAGCTCTGGGTACAAATCGTAAGGCTGCATTGGCATTGTTCCCAGACCGATGCCTCTGCACAGCTCCATCACCTGCTTGTCTATTCCGAGACTCTTGCAGGTTGAGTAATCAGCGAACTTGGTTGGCGCTATCTCCATACCACACCAACCATTATACAACAAAGTGTCGTATTCGTCCCAGTACTCGTGTAGCGGCCTCTCTGTGAAATCGTCCGTACCGAGCATCCTCTTAATAGAACCACTCCAGATGCGATCAGACTCAATCAGAAGTTTCTCTGGCCTTGGCCATGGTTGTCCTATGGTCGCGTGAACCAAATGATACGGCTGTGGAGGATCAGAATCCCTGTGCAACCATTCCGGTGGCGGAATGTATTGTTGTGAGGCGCTTGCGGCTTGTGCTCGTTTCTTGCGGGGTTGATTCTGGGTTGCCATCTGCAAAACAGAAAATTTGAACAAATTAGTCTCGGCAACTCTCTGTTGAATCGTCGTGCAACGACCGTTGCACTAAGGCAGCGATCGTTGCAGGGCGACTCCGCGTAATCGAACATTTCCCCAGAATCGTCGAGTAACGACCGTTGCTCAAGGGCAGCGATCGTTGCAGGGCGATTCTGGCCGCAATCAACAGTCAACAAAATTCGTTCCAAGTCATGCAATCAATCACACAATCGGCAACAATATATCATCTAACAACCTAAATCATATCCATTTTAACGTGCATTCATCAATTTCGGCCAAAATTCCCAATTCTTAAAACCCTAAAAATTGAATCCGAAAATCCGAAAATCGAAGTGCATTACCTTGATTTCGTGAGAGAAGAGTGGGAGAAATGGATTGGGAGCGTAAAAATAAGTAAATAGCACTCGGAAACAAGAAATTTGATGAAGAAAAATGATGATTTTTGGGTGGAGGTTCTCGGTGTGTCGACCAAAAGAAATGGAGAAGAAGGAAAGAAAAGAGGGTTTAAGGTAACTTACCTGGTCGTGGGTGCAACGATCGTTGCTTTAGGGGCAACGATCGATGCTGGTTAAACCAGATCGATTCCGGTTTAGCTCAACGTACCTTAATTTCGATTTAAACCGAGTGCAACGACCGTTGCACATGTGAGCAACGATCGTCACACATCTCCAGACTTGTGTTCTGTATCTAATATTTAACAAAAACAACTAAAAACGTGAAATCCTAAGAAAAACACCAAAAATGAGAAAGAAAAATAATTGAACCTAACAGTGGGTTGCCTCCCACACAGCGCTTGTTTTAAGTCATTAGCTTGACTTTTGGAAAGGGGTCAGACTCATGGAGGTTTCAACAGAGACTTTGAGTGTCTCTGTGAATGCCTTATCATCCATGGTTGTGTGTAAGCAGTAGCAGCATGATGTCGTCCTAGGAACGTGGGGAGGAATGTAGGGTGGGATTGACACTTGGGTGTTTTAACGCTCTTTCCTGCATTCAAAACAGTGGAGTCAGGAGGTTTAGACTTAGAGGATTTATGTTTTACCTTTGGCAAAGATTTGATGTTCGGAGCCTTCTGTTTATGAGTAGTTTTAGGCCTTGAAGATGTTAGAATAGGCTCTTGTGGAACCACCATCTTCTTGTCAACCACCAATGTGCACTGAACCACATTTGTAGATTTAACGGGAGCTTTCGGGAATGGTATCGGAGGTTTGTAGGCTTTTTCCTTAGAAGGTTCTCGAGATATGGGCGAAACTGGTTCCTTTCGGGGTGCAACGATCGGTGCGTGTGATGCAACGATCGATGTTGTTGTCTCAACTCGGGTTTCAACTACAGTCTCGGGTTTATCTGCTTCTCGGTCCATTCCAGCTATCTCAGATTCAAATTTCTCTTCTTGGCTTGGTCCCGCTTCAATCTGGACTATCCAAGTCAAAAGATCCATGTCAATCTCTGTTGAGTCAGGTGCATCGAAGCTTTCGAGCTCAGGTATTTCAACATCAAATCCCCCTCTGTCTTCCACAAATTTCGCAGCCTTAACTGCTAGACATGATCCATGATCCATCTGTGTGTTATCCTGAGTGAGAATGTTGCTGTCATGAGCTTCTTGAGAATCCTTTGTTGGGGTAGAACTTGGAACTTGATCCATCTGTGTGTCCAGCTGCTTCATACGAATGCTCAAGGATTCAAATTTCTCATTCAAATTAGTGTACAGGTTCTCTAGCTTCGAGCTGAAAGAAGCTGTGTTCTGCTGTTGTCTTTCAATTGATTGCTCTAACATCATCTCTAGTTTGCTCCTTTGTGTAGGAGATGCCAGATGGGAAGTATAATTATGGTCTCTTGATCCTTGAGTGTGCCTAGAACCCTGTCTCTGCTGATGTTCCAAGGTATGTCCATAAGAGTCGGCTCCAGCCATGTAGCGTACCTCTGCAAACTTATCAGTTTCTGCCTCTGCTCGGAACTGTCTCTCCCTAAGTAAGATGTCGTGGATGTCATCTATCTTATTTTGCATCTCAGCTACTTGCCCAACCAATACATGGTAATCTGGTAAGATGGGGTTTCCTTCCCCATCTATTTTCTGACCTTTTGCGTTGCATATGTGACCCTCTTGGTCTCGTAGAACGCCGTTTTCACCGCGAATCAAAATCACAGGTTCCATGGCGCGGAACCTATTGAATGTCTCAGATCTCAGCATCGCTGTCTTCGCCTAGTGTCGATCGTTGCAAGGTGAGCAACGATCGATGCTGTGCGAATCCCTGCAAATCCCAAAAATCAAAAACGTGAGTAAACAAGAAAATTAAAAAGAATGCTTAGTCTAAATCCTAGTACTAAATCTATCGGTGAACTCAAAGAGTCCCCGGCAACGGCGCCAAAAACTTGATAGGTTGTATAGTTTTCCCTATTCTACTGCAAATTCACAGTTAATGCAATCGTAGTATATAAGGTATCGAATCCCACAAGGACTCTCAGTCACACAATAGATTATTAGTAATTCAGATTAAATTAAGCGAAGCAGATGTGAAAACAGTAAACGAAATAGCAAAGTAAATCAAGTGAGTTTGTAAGCAAGAGAGCAATGCGTTAGGTTTCAGGAGTTCTCAGGAAATCAGGAACGCAAGCAATCAATCTATCTAGATCCAATCAATTACCATTCTAGAACTCAAAACACGGATATAGAATTAACCAAATTCCTTTGCGATGATTCTCTAAGTCTAAGTGCAGCAAACCAAACTTCCGTTTGTGAGAACTAACAGATTAAACTAGCATTAATTCCAAGTTTGATATGTTCACAATTAACCTGAACCAAACTTTCGTTTGCGAACAGTTTAATTGCTTATCTAAGTTCTTTTCAGTTAAATCAACCAACTTCCGCTGAATTAATCAACCTAACATCATAACTCTGATTAGCTACTTCAGATTAAGCATTAAGAACAACTTAGATAAAGAACTAGCAGATATAAATCTCTACAGATTAATTAAACTATAGTTCTCTGAAATCCTTAATGAGAATCCTTCAACCTAACAGGTGATCTACTCAGACATATTCATCGAGACAGAAGATATCATAAGTAGAAAACCAAATATCATATAATCAAATAAGAACTGGGGTTCAAAATCAAGTCTCTTTCGAGATCAAGATCAGCCCCTCTACTCTCTTTGAGTAAAACTTAACGTAAGAAAAGCTTATCCAGCGTTAGCCTAAACATTGGCTTAAAAACTCTATTTATAACCTAAAACACGTTTTGGGGCGTCTTTGTAAATATCAGGAACTTCTGGGCAGAATTGCAATGTTATCATTCTTCATCAAACCGTCGTTTGGCCCATCTCGCTGGTGCATCGATCGATGCTAGGAATGCAACGATCGACACCTTTCTCTGTTTCGGACAGTGAACTCTATCTCTCGGCCAAATACTGCAATTAGCTCCAGAAAGTGTTTAAATTACCAAATATGCTCCAAATGTGCTTGTACCTAATAAACACCTGAAAAGACTCTAAAACATAGTAAAAGACTCGATAAATAACACATATACCATGGTTAAAAAACCCTAAAATCCATGGTATATCAGTGATCAATGACACTAAGAATACACAAATTTCCTTAATCTAAGCAAATACAAGAGATTTGGTTTTTGATGCAGCCCATCATCTAATGGGTCACGGCCCACTCGACGTATCCGTGACGATAAGTCCAGTCGGAGTTATCTTTTATTCAGTTTTATTAAAGATATGGCATATCTTATTTTCAGTTAGGAATTATCTTCTATTTTGATTCTCTTTAGGACGGTGTTATTGTTTTTATAAATAGCGAAACCTTCACCTAGACCTTGTGAAGGTCACGCTATATTCTTGGTTTTCAATATAATTCAGAGCTTTTTAAGCACTTCGAGGAGTACTTGAGACCTTGTTCTTATTCGATCGAAATTCAATTGTTTAAGGCTTTAGAAATCGCTTGCTTCTTTAACAAGAAACGTTCGATTTCAATCTTTAC
Source organism: Orychophragmus violaceus (assembly GCA_030180135.1). NCBI lineage: Eukaryota > Viridiplantae > Streptophyta > Magnoliopsida > Brassicales > Brassicaceae > Orychophragmus > Orychophragmus violaceus. The sequence goes on along the minus strand of CM058229.1, from coordinate 86,845,039 downwards.
TTCCGCTCTCTCTATCAGTTGGTATTCAGAGCCAGTTGCTGATTCTGAGAAATTTTTTTCGATTGTTTCTATGGCAAAACCCGGCAACAATCGACAACAATCGTCAGGGAATACGGAAAATCAGTCCCAATCAACCGTGGGTACTATGCAACCACATCAACTGAACGCGGATGGTACAAATCAACCACCGGTACAACCTGCGGCGGACTGGTCGGAGCTACGTTCGGCCTTGCTGGCGATGCAAGAAAATATGCAAGCGACGATTCATGCGTCGATTGCGGAGATGGGCGACATGCTGGTGTCTCGTCTTGCGGATTTTGAACAAGCAAGAGAACAACGTCGGGTGCGACGTAATCAGGAACGCGGAGACGTTTTGTCGGATGTGGAAGATGACGGTGATGATTTACTCCGGCAGCATGACCGACAGATGCATCACCCGCATCATGAAGGGGATCGTGGTGATCATTGGGAGCGGTCTTTTCGAGTTGATATCCCGGAGTTTAAAGGAGGCGTTCGTGGCGATGAGCTTCTGGATTGGATCGTTACAGTAGATGAAATCTTAGAATTCAAAAGAGTTCCAGAAGATCGTCGGGTTCCATTAGTAGCAATGCGTTTTCGAGGCCACGCTGCGTCATGGTGGAAACAGTTGAAATCCACACGGACACGTACAGAGAAAGAACCGATTGACTCATGGCATAAGCTCAAGAAGCATCTCCGTAAGACATTCTTACCACATAACTATGAACGAACAATCTACAACCGCTTGCAAAACCTTCGTCAGGGTTCTCGCACCGTTGACGAATATGCGGAGGAGTTCTCTGTACTGTTAACGAGGAATGAGCTATACGACAGTCCCATTCAGCTCGTCTCCCGATTTATCGGAGGTCTGCGCCCTTCACTGCAAACGGCGATGCAACAGTTCGATCCGTCTTCTGTTAGCGAGGCACATCGACGTGCAGCCTCTTTTGAGCAACAAATGCGCAGCTCGAGCAGTTGGTCAGGTCAATCGTCTAAGCACCGTTTATCAGACTCAAATACCCAAGCTTAGCCTACGAAAGACTCAGACAAACCGGAGTCTAAAACACGTATGGATGAACCGACCGAGGAACAACAATTGCGCCGTTCAGTTCGTCCGAATGCATTACGTTGCTATAGTTGTGGGGAGCCAGGACATCGTCAAACAGCGTGTCCTCATCAGAAGAGGCGTGGTCTGGTCATCGATGACAACAGACAGGGAGATGATGATGTGTATGACTCGTGTGATGATGACGAGAATACTGATAGCTTTATAATTGATTCGGGAAGCAGCCGTAATGTTATCTCTGAGTATGCGGTCGGTAAACTGGGCATTGCTCGTGAGCCACATCCTACACCGTATAACCTCGGCTGGTTAGATGAGAATGTTAACATGCACATCACACACAGAGCACTGGTTGCTTTCTCGATTGGGCCACATTATAAGGAACGTACTTACTGTGATATAGCACCCATGGACATTTGTCATTTGCTTCTCGGCAGGCCCTAGGAATTCGACAGAAAAATCATACATGATGGGGCCAAGAACACATATAGTTTTACGTGGGAGACTCATCAAATTGTGTTGCTTCCTACCCGCGATTCACATACGGCATCGAACTCTCAGTCACAGTCGGCTTCATCACCAGCGCCGAATTTTATTCCGACACAACCACCACGGACGGCGCAACATCCGTCTCTGCTCTGCTCGTACTCGGATTTCTTGTCGGAATTTCGTAATGAGGGGGTCGCTTTTGCATTGGTCCAGTCATCCACAACTCGTCCTCCCGTACACACACCATCGGATGATATATCCAAAGTGCTTGATGAATTTTGCGATGTCTTCCCAGCTGAGTTACCCGAGAGCTTGCCACCTCTTCGCAGCATTCAACATCAGATTGACCTGGTGCCGGGTGCGACCTTACCCAACCGCCCTCATTATCGGATGAGTCCTCGGGAACATGAAGAATTAAGACGTCAGGTAGAGGATCTTCTTCGCAAAGGGCACATCCGCAAAAGTCTATCCCCATGTGCAGTTCCGGCTCTTTTGATCCCAAAGAAGGATGGGACGTGGCGTATGTGCGTTGACAGTCGTGCCATCAACAAGATAACGGTACGATATCGTTTTCCTATTCCTCGTCTTGATGATTTACTCGATCAAATTGGGTCAGCTACTGTCTTTACAAAGATCGACTTGAAAAGTGGTTATCATCAAATCCGCATTCGCCAAGGAGACGAATGGAAGACAGCTTTTAAGACACGCGAAGGATTGTTTGAATGGCTAGTTATGCCTTTTGGCCTGTCAAATGCCCCTAGTACGTTTATGCGGATCATGAATCAGACATTGCGTCCTTTCATTGGGAAGTTCGTCGTTGTCTATTTTGACGACATTCTCATCTTTAGTTCGTCGTCCGCCGATCACATCAACCACTTGCGACAGGTCCTTACGGTGTTACGCACAGAAAGCTTCTTCGCAGCCCGACACAAATGTGAGTTTGGTACATTAGGTACTGTTTTTGGGGTTCGTCGTGTCTGCGGCAGGTTTGGCTGTGGACGCGTCCAATATTGAGGCTGTGAAGTCCTGGCCGGTGCCTACTACGATCACGGAAGTACGGAGCTTCCACGGGTTAGCCTCCTTCTATAGGCGTTTCATCCATCACTTTAGTTCTATTATGGCTCCTATTACTAGCTGTATGAAAGAAGGTACATTTCGGTGGACACCCGAGGCAGCTGAAGCTTTCAATATCATTAAAGAGAAGTTGACCTCGGCTCCTATCCTGGTTTTACCCGACTTTGAGGTTGCATTTGAACTACACAGTGACGCATCGAAGGTAGGGATAGGAGCAGTACTTAGCCAGAATGGGCGACCCGTTGCATACTATAGTGAGAAGCTAGCTGGCGCTAGATGTCGTTATAGCACTTATGACATCAAATTTTATGCAGTGGTTCTGGCCATTAAGCATTGGAGACATTATCTCATTCACCGTGAGTTCATTCTTTTCACCGATCATGACGCTTTACGCCACCTGGATAGCCAAGCTAAGGTCTCATCTCGACATGCTTCATGGGTCGCGTTTCTTCAACAGTTTACATTTTCTATTCGACACTTGGCTGGCAAAACCAACCGGGTCGCGGATGCTTTGAGCAGGAAGCACAAGTTGCTCACGATTATGACCACGGCTGTCCCTGGATTTGCTTCATTCGCCGACTTATATGCTACCGATGCGTTCTTTTCTAGCATCTTCGCGGACACCGTGTCAGGCTTGCGGTCAGAGTACACTATCCAGGACGGTTTTCTCTTTCGGGGCAACAGGTTATGCGTTCCGGATTGTAGCCTACGCCTGCAGATCATACGGGAACTGCACACGGAGGGGCATGTTGGAAGGGATCGCACTCTCCAGCTTGTCACTGCTTCGTATTTTTGGCCTGCGTTGCGTTGGGATGTGGCTCGTTTTGTCGAACGTTACCGAACGTGTCAGCAGGCAAAAGGCAAGGCTTCTAACGCCGGTTTATATCTTCCATTACCTATACCGACGCAGCCTTGGTCTCACATCAGTATGGACTTCGTCTTAGGCTTGCCTCGCACACAAAGAGGTAATGACTCGATCTTTGTCATTGTCGACCGTTTCTCGAAGATGGCTCACTTTGTGGCATGTAAAAAGACGACTGATGCTGTCAGTGTGGCGAGTTTATTCTTTAGGAAGATTTATCGACTTCATGGTCTTCCTTTATCCATTGTGTCGGACCGCGATACTCCCTTTCTCAGTCACTTTTGGAGGTCTTTGTGGAAACTCCTGGGAACCAGCCTTGACATGAGTACTTCATACCATCCTCAAACGGATGGCCAAACGGAAGTCACGAACCGCTCATTAGGAAACCTCTTACGTTGTCTGGTGGGTGACAATCTCAAAATGTGGGACACCAAGCTTTGCCAAGCCGAGTTTGCTCACAATCTTGCACTCAATCGCAGCTTGGGGTTCTCACCTTTTCGGGTGGTGTATGGTCTTGTTCCAAGGTGTCCTTTGGACCTTACGACGCTACCTGATAAGTCTCGGCATCATGGGGATGCTATCGACTTTGTTGTTGACCTTCAACAGCTCCATCAGGTCGCACAAACAAACCTGGAAGCTTCCACAGCTCGGTATAAAGAGGCAGCGGATGGCAAACGACGTGAGTTAATCTTCAGCCCCAGCGATTTGGTGTGGGTTTACTTGACTAAAGACCGCCTCCCTCTTCATGAGTATAACAAGCTGAAGTCACGGAAGATTGGTCCTGTTGAGGTCGTGGAGTGCATCAACACAAACGCGTATCGGGTCAAGCTTCCCGATCACATCCGCACGTCCGACGTCTTCAACGTTAAGCACTTGTTCCCTTTTCATGGCGACAACCCGGCATTGACTTCGTGGACGAAGACTCTCTCACCCGGGGAGTCCTGATGCAGCCCATCATCTAATGGGTCACGGCCCACTCGATGTATCCGTGACGATAAGTCCAGTCGGAGTTATCTTTTATTCAGTTTTATTAAAGATATGGCATATCTTATTTTTAGTTAGGAATTATCTTCTATTTTGATTCTCTTTAGGACGGTGTTATTGTTTTTATAAATAGCGAGACCTAGACCTTGTGAAGGTCACGCTATATTCTTGGTTTTCAATATAATTCAGAGCTTTTTAAGCACTTCGAGGAGTACTCGAGACCTTGTTCTTATTCGATCGAAATTCAATCGTTTAAGGCTTTAGAAATCGCTTGCTTCTTTAACAAGAAACGTTCGATTTCAATCTTTACTTCCGCTCTCTCTATCAGTTTTATACTAACAACCTAAGTGAGATGAAAGCAAAGAAACTAATAGGCAAATGATATAGATTACACAAGTGAAAATAAAACAAAACAAACCATTCACTAAACAAGATACTAAGATTGACAAAACAGAGTAAAAACAGAGATGTGACGAGTTTGGGAAAAAGATAAAAGACTAAGTTCCTTGGGTTGAGATTTCGGTTTGGGTGATCAACAAATAATCTAGAAGTGTTTAATAACAATAGAATGATTTCTTAGGCTAAGAAGAACACATCAAGCTACTCCACTCTCATGATAATAGCCCTACATCTATCAAGCATTAACATCAATTCTCATTGGCAATTTCAAAATAGATATGCATTATGAACAAGTTCTTATTACCACTAAACACCTTAAACATCAATTCTCATTGGTTAAGTTTGTAAAGCACTTGATAGAGTTTCAAACATTAACTACACTTCTCAGTGCTAGCAACATTCAAGATCAAGGAATTGATTAGCTACTTCAATCCTAGAATTAAGAGTTTCTAACAAGTAAGAAATCAATGTTTCCGTTGTGAGACCTCTTAATCCACAACGACTTCGGGAGGCCGCTGGAGATCCCGGCTTTTTGTATTTCTTTATAGCGACTTCAGTAGGCCGTTGTGGGATGCTGCTGTGAGGTCTGGTCGTGATCCTTGGCTGTTTTTCCACTTTTTTGAGTGTATTTCAGTCCCTACTTGCTCCATTATCACCTTAATGCTCCATCATGATCCTCCACCACCCAAAGCAAAAGAAAAAAAAAGAAAATGCAACTTAGTGATGTCTAAATGCACATCCTAAAGCTAAAATTAAATGGAAATCATGATTAAAAGCACCAAAAAATACAATACATCAACTCACCCAAACTGGTTTCTTTGCTTGTCCTTAAGCAAACACCAAAAAAAAAACAGAGGAGAAGAGGTTTAAAGGTGGGGATTCAAAATCAAAAGATCCTAGGAAAGCCTTCAAGATAATGTCCTTAGAAAATGATAATATATTACATGAACACACTCTTTATTATACTCTAATTTCCTTAGGCTTATTGCAACTCTAAATATTTTTTTCTTTATGCACAATGTCAAGAATCAGCATGCTCAAATATCCACCAACTCTCACATTCATATTATTCTCAAAGTGTGGTCTCACAAATGGGAACTTGATCTTAACCAATTGGCTTGGTAAGAAAAGTCTTCAAAGAATTGATGAAGAAGGTTCAAAATCTCTTTTTGGTGGCTAACTCTCAAAAAAAAGGAATGCTATACATTATGCAAAATTTAGCAAGACAAGAACAATTGATGCATACAATTTTAACTCTCATTGTCTTACCCATCCCAAGTGCACTCTATTTTTTCCAATCAAATCAACCCATTTTCTTCTCTTATCCCAAATCAAACCTCTAATCCATTTTGATTCTTTTACCTTTGAGAAGTTTTTTTATATAACCCATAGCTCTTTTCATTCCTTTGTGATTTTTACATATGAACTTAGAGCTTTTCAAAAACAATTCTCTACTTCCCAAGTTTCTTTCCTTTTTATTTACTCAAGCCTTTGGTTTTTATTATTTTTCTCCCCACTTCACTCCTTTATTATCCTCTCATCCCCATATCCATGAGCTATCCCTCTTATAGCTAACCATATGATGAATTTATATACTAGCCTAATGAGAGCTAATCATTTTCGTTCTCATACTACTAAGATTTTGCACATGTTAGCATCATCAAAAATAGGCCTCACTCAAATAAACATGGAAGGTCTAAAGGGAAAGGGAAAGGGAAAGGGAAAGGGTTAAGGTATGGAAACCATTCTAAGAGTGAGAATGGCCACTTGGGTTAACAAGGGTGGTGAAATTGATGAATGATGACCCAAGTGTGTATGTGGTGACTGATATATCATGGTTTTTATGACTTTCGACCATGATATATGTCTTTATTATCGAGTCTTTTAGTATGTTTTGGAGTCTTTTCAGGTGTTTTACAGGTTTAAGGACATTTAGAGCCTAATTGGACGTTCTGGGAGCATTTCTGCACTGTTTAGAGGTTTCACAGAGTTCCGTAAGGACGATCACCAAGAAGACTAAGAGATCCGTAAGGACGATGTGTCAGAATGATTTTTTCAGCTCAGGGATTGACAGTTCACAGATAGCTGGGTTGAAGAACAAAGTTGACTATCTACATAGTCTTCTACTTGGAAAGTATGCGCAAGAAGCTATCAACTACGTTGGAGGGAATGGATTCAACAGTCAGGAATCAGCTTTTCAGAAACCCTTCCAGCAACAGAGTAACTCCTTCTCGAGGAACTACAGTGTTTCTTCTTACCAAGCACCGCCTGCACCTACATATAAGAGCAGATTGGAAACCATGATGGAGCAGTTTCTTGAGGGACAACAACAGATCACTGTGTCCTTCAACTCAAATATAGACGCATTGTATGAAAATCTGAATGGGAAGTTTGAATCTTTGAGCACACATGTGAAGAAGCTAGATTTCCAAGTTCAACAGACTTATGGAGCTGTGCAGAGGCAAAATGAAGCATGGAAAGCTGAACAGAGGCAATACGTCAATGCTGTGATCATAGGAGATGAGATTGACTTGCTGGAGAAGAAGAGAGCATAATCTCGGATTTTCTGGGTGAGTTCTGTCTGTCTGAAACAAGCATCGATCGACACAACTCCTGCATCAATCGACACAGTCCCGATACGTCTGATGAAATTGCTCGAAATCGCTTTGTGTCAATCGACACACAACGTGCATCGGTCGACACAAATCCCATACGGGACAAGAAACCCGCAACAGTCCTAGAACGAGTCTATAAGCCCTATGTGCCGTATCCTAAGGTTCCTAAACTGTCTAAACAGGAGCTAGAAGTGGCTAACTGCATGAAAGTAATGGAAAAGAAGCTGATTCAGATTACAGAGAAGATACCAGACCCAAGAGCCTTTGTGCTAGACTGTTCCATCTCTAAGGACAAATTCAAGCGTTCTCTGTGTGATTTAGGATCTTGTGTTAATCTCATGAAATACTCTGTGGCTGTGAGATTGGGAATGATGGAATTCCAGCCTACTAGGATCTCTCTTATCCTAGCTGATCGATCAAAGAGATATCCAGAAGGAGTTCTTGAGGAAGTTCAAGTCAGAGTTGGGAACTACTTGATTCTAACAGATTTTGTGGTGCTGAAGTATGATATTGAGCCTGATGATCCTCTGCTACTTGGTAGATCTTTCTTAGCTACTGCTTAAGTTGTGATTAATGTGCGACATGGTCTAATTTTTCTCCACCTGGGAGATGAGACATTGCGGTTCAAAATGGATAAGCTGCAGAAATCCACCATTGATGGACAGAGCTTCAGTGTTGTAGTGGAACCAGAGAGTCTGTTTGGAGAGAAGAAGATGGCAGTGCCTCTTGAACCTGCTCTAACATCTTCAGTGCCTGCAACTGCTCATAAGTAGAAAGCTTCAGACATCTCATTTCCACCAAAGGTAAGGCACAAATTATCTAAGCTTAAACCTCCTAACCGCATTGCTTTGAATGCAGGAAAACGCAGTATCCCACCCTCATTTTGCTCCCACCCTGGTTCTCTTCGCTCTTTCCTTGGGAGATCTCATGATCCGAATGCTTATACGCCACCTTGGATGAAGAGACATTCACAGAGACACTCCAAGTATCTGTTGGATCCCCCATAAGTATGATCTCCTTTCCATAGTCAAGCTATTGACTTTAAACAAGCGCTGAGTGGGAGGCAACCCACTGTTAGGTTCGTTTTTGTTTTCCCTTTTCGTTTTGATTTGGTGTTTTTGATTTTCTACTTTTGTGTGTTCGAAGGCGTGAGAAACAGGCAGCGTCGCACTGCATCGATCGACGCACATAGTGCATCGGTCGACACAGTCGCGATTTACGGTTTGCCGATTCAATTGCGGTTCAGACACCGGTTATTTACATAACCGTGGGCATAATCGCCTTGCATCGATCGACACCCTAGTGGCATCGATCGACACAAGCCGACGACAGGTAAGTGTGCTGACCCTTTTTCGGTTTGTTTTCATTCCGTTTTCTTTTCTCACCTAGCCTAGGCTTGACAACACTGGGGACAATGTGTTTCAAGTGTGGGGGAGGTAGCTACTGACGCACGCTTTTGTTTTCTTAGAGCCAGTCCAAATTTGTTTTATTGAGTCAAATAGAGTAGGAAACAAGGACTTTTGAGGAGATTACAACACTTGCAGGAACTTAAGTGACCATTGGATGAGCTGCAGATGATCTATGACTATTAGAAAACCCAACACAGACCAGCCTACTGAGGACACCCATATCACTTCAGGTATTCAGAGAATCCATTACTTGACTTCACCTTTAACTTGACTTAATTTTCTCTCCTATGGGCTTGGTATACTTTGAGTCGGATTCCTCTGTTGGTTCTGGCACAGCTTGTAAACCTGTCTGATTATGGTTCCCTTCTCTCCTTCTTTGAAAGTAAAAAAAAAAGAGAGATAAACTGAGGATAAGCTAGTAGCTTCGAAGTGGTCGCGGGAGTGGTAGAGACCCCTATTACCTCCTGTGCATCCATGGAAACATGTCCAAAGTATGCCCCAGTAAGGGAAGAGCACTGGTAGAAAAAATAAAATGATACCCAGTGGGGAAAAATTAGTGCTAAGGAAGGGAAAAGAGAAGAAAGGAACCAGAAGCAACAGTTGAGTGGTCAGATGCTAACAGAGTAAGAATCCATGTGTTCTTTGATCGATACCCCATAGGTGAGACCGCACTTAATAGCCTATAGAAGTCATTATGGGGAATTTGGATGCTTTGAATGTGATTGTGGAGTTTACTCAGGATAGTTGCTAAGTGTGGGGGAAGTATATGTTGGTCTTGTTATCTGCAGGTTCATTTTCATGTGGCTTACTAAGGAGAATCTGAGTGTGGTGCTTCTACGATGAAACGAGTTTCTGAAGTTTTCAAACTTCTTTTCCTGATCTTGGTTTTCTGTTTGCTTGAGGGCAAGCAAAAGCTAAGTATGGGGGAGTTGATATATCATGGTTTTTAGGACTTTCGACCATGATATATGTCTTTATTATCGAGTCTTTTAGTATGTTTTGGAGTCTTTTCAGGTGTTTTACAGGTTTAAGGACATTTGGAGCCTAATTGGACGTTCTGGGAGCTTTGGGAGCATTTATGCACTGTTTAGAGGTTTTACAGAGTTCACTGGCCGTGAAATTGCCCTGCATCGGTCAATGCAGTATGTGCATTGGTCGATGGAAGGTGATTCCAGGGTTCTGCGCACAAAAATCCATAAATTACAGTTTTTGCCCAGAAACTTCCCAGATTTGCAAAAAGGCCCCAGACGTGTTTTAGACTATATATTAGGATTTTTAGCCACTTGTTTAGGCTACGCTTTACTTACGCTTTATTTTACATTCAGAGAGATTTAGAGAGCTTTGAGGGGCTGATCTTATACTCGAGAGATAATAGATTTTGAACCCCAGTTTCTTTACTTCTTTTATGATATTTGGTTTTCTATTCATTATTATTTCTGTTTCATTGACCATGTCTGAGTAGTTTACCTGTTAGGTTTAGGGATTCTCATTAGGGATTTCATGGAATTATAGGTTGATCAATCTGTAGGGATTCATATCTGTTAGTTCTTCATCTAGGGTTGTTCTTAATGTTTAATTTGAAGTAGCTACCCAAATTTATGATGTTAGGTTGATTTCCACAACGACAGTTGGTTAATTAGCTAGAAAGAACCTAGATGAGCAATTTGACCTACTCGCAAAGAAATTTGGTTTAGAGGAATTGTGAACGAAAGAACTTGAGATTAATGCTTGTTTAGAACTCTAGAATTCGCAACGAAAGTTAGCTTGCTAGGTTGTTAGACATAGATAGGATTCGCAACGAAAGTTGGCTTCTTATACTTCCGTGATTCCAGTTCTAGAACATTTCTTAATTAGATCCCGATTGATTGATTGCCTGTGTTCCTGATTTCCTGAGAACTCCCTTGACCTGACGCCTTCGAGTTCTGATTTACAAACCGTTTACTTGCTTTCTATTTTGATTTACTCCTTTCTATCGCTTCTACCTAGCTTAACCCGAAATTCTATAATCTATCGTAAGAGTCTAGAGTCTCTGTGGATTCGATACCCTATATACTACTGTCACGTCTGTGCACTTGCAGTGTAGATCTAGGGATTAAAACCTGATCGTATCAGTGACCATGATCAAGTATCAAGAGCCCATAAGTGAGAGAAATTAAAGTTCATTAGACTCAAATATAAGGAGTTGGTTTCAAATCCAAGACAAGCATCAAACAAGACAATGATTTCAGTGGAGAGATCAATGCACAAAATGTACAAGTTTTTCAAGAGATGTTCAAGCAACATGCTATGATTAATAAGGACATCATGTTGAGTTCTAAGCATAAATTATTTACAAAGCAATTATATCATTATACCCTATATATATGCAATTGCAATCCTAGTATGCAACTAGACTCAATCCTAATAATAAAAAACGAGCATGAAACTAGATGAATATTTTTCACAAAATTTTCAAAATTTTCGGTTTTTTCAGGCCTTAGATGATGCATGAGACTCAAATAAGTGAAAATAAGATCATAGAAAACATGATTAGCTACTGATCCATTCCCCCAACTTAAATCACACAGTCCCTTGTGTGATAGAAAAGTGAAGAAAATGACATAAAACAAAAATAAAAATGCAAAGATCAAAAGAAAATCACATTATGTACAATATGGAGTGGTACCTATATTTGGGTGAAGGATGAGGATGTGGAGAAGTTCCTTGAGCTGCCATGTAGCTTCCCCCAAACTTATTTGCTGACCTAAGAACACATAAAAGCAAAATAAAACAAAACAAATAGAAGTGTAACAAAGGATACCATGGGACTTTCTCCCAAGTGAGCTTGTTTAAAGGCTCTAGCTTGATTATCCCTTCACTTTTTCTGGTTGGGAATGTGGCATGACTTTGGATCACCAGGATCATATTCATCATAGAACCGTCCCCTAAACTCATTCATCCTAATCTCCTCAAAGGAGATCTTCCTTGGACCACCAATGCCCATTCTTGTGGTGGAAGTTGTACCAAGATGCTTGTCAAATGCTTGTGCCATTTGAAATTCTTCTTCTTCACCATCCATGGAGATTTCTTCAGTGAGACTCTTTTGTTTCTCCTTAGGCATTTCACTCTCTTTCTCTTGCTTGGAATTAGGCTGTATATGCATTTCTTCCTTGGTTGAGAATTCATCATCCATTGTGCTTTCCTTTATGCTCTCCATGCATTCAAAAACCAAGCCATCTTCATGAGGGTCTTCAATAGTTCTTACCACCATGTCTAGTTCTTCCTTGTTGCTCCTTGCTGGATGACTCATGAGTGTTCCAACGTAAGCTTGTTCTTCATATCTTATCTCAAGAGCTTCATCAACATTGCAACCAAGAAGTGCTTCAAAATCTCTTTCATACATTTATATTCTTCTAAGAACTCATCCTTGATTTGAGAATCCTCTTCATATATTGTTTCAGCATCCCTCTCAATTTGAGACATTTCATTGGCTAAGGCTGACAAGCTAGAGGCTAATTTTTCAAAATTAGCATTCATGTTAGCGTGCAACTCCTTGGTACTCTCCAAAATTTGTTTCACAAGTTGAGTCATTGTGTCCTCCTTGGATTGTTGGTTTGAATAACTCCCTTGACCTTGGAATTGTAGGTCTCCTTGGTTTTGATAAAAACCTTGATTGTTGAGAATCTCTTCTTCATTAGAGTTTGGGGAGTAATAGTCCATTCTATGCTTGAACTCCATGTCCAAAGATTGACAGCCTTCATCATATACATATTGATACTCTTGAGAATAGTTTCCATATGAGATATCTTATTGATTGGTGGGTGTGCTTTCAAAACCGTGGTGGCTTGTAGATGTCTCGAAGTCGCTGTTTCACTATACGATTGTGAAGATATTTGCGGGAGCTCCAGCAGCATCCTACAGCGACGTCCCGAAGTCGCTGTGGATCAAGAATCCTCACAGAGGCATCACACAGCGAGGTACCGATGGCGCTGTGAGACCAACTTTTTCACATGTTCCTTTTTTTCTTTTTGATTTCAGCTTGTAGACCCTCCATGTGAGTGTTGTCGACCATTACACTCTGTTATCTTCTATTTGAGAGCTCTTGGTGTGTTTAGAGAGCAATATCACATCTTGTAAACAATTCACTCCAAACAATTTAGATTTCTTGATCTTTTTATGCAATTTGAGTTTGTTCTTGAGTTATTCTTCTAGTCCTTGTTTCTTTCATTATTGTTGATTTAGCCATGTTTTGCTGTGTTATTTCTATGTCTAGTGAGTAGTTCATTTTATGTTTCTGGGTTTGATTAAGGTGAGGGTGATCTAGATATGGCTTAGGATGTTTAAAACTTGGAAACTTTGATTTCTTACTTGCAGGAAGTTCCTAATGCTAGGATTGAAGTAGCTAATCAATTATTTGATCTTGAATATTGCTAGCACTGAGAAGTGTAGTTAATGTTTGAAACTCTATCAAGTGCTTTACATACTTAACCAATGAGAATTGATGTCTAAGGTGTTTAGTGGTAATAAGAACTTGTTCATAATGCATATCTATCTTTAAATTGCCAATGAGAATTGATGTTAATGCTTGATAGATATATGCTATTTTCATGAGAGTGGAGTAGCTTGATATGTTGATCTTAGCCTAAGAAATCATTCTATTGTTGTTGATCATTTTGGAATTAATTATTGATCACCCAAACCGAAAACTCAATCAAAGGAACTTAGCTTTTAATCAATTGTCTTAATCATCATCCTGCTCTGTTTTTGTTCTGTTTTTAATCACTCTTGGATATTGTTTGAATTGCATTTCTATCATGTTTGGAATTCGATTACCTTTTTAATCATTGCTAGTTTAGCCATTAAACCCACAATTCAATTTGGTTGCACTTAGATTAAAACTTCTGCATTCTTAGTGTGTTTAATCAGCCAAGCGAATTTACACCCCTAAAACTACAAAGACTAGGTTGCAGCTGAAGTGGTATAAAGGGAACTTTTTTATGCTTATCAAGTTTGGCGCCGTTGCCATCTTGGGTTGAAAATTAAGCCATTATTATTTGGTTTTTGCTTGAGACTTAGTCTTTCGGTTACATCGATATCTAACATTATCTATATTGTCTTCCTTTGTTTTGCAGGTGAATGAACTTGAGGAGCATGGGAAAATTCATCGAGAAAGGTGAATGTGGAAGTGTAGAGCTGGTTTGTTTGGACCGTCAAGAACCCAAGCAGCCAAGAAGCTTGGATCATCCAAGCAAAGATCACACACGGAGTTTCCGATGGATGCTCTTCCAAGAAAATTCGTATGTTGTTGATTTGGATGCTCGAAATAAAACGTTTTCGTTCTAAGTTTTAAGATTCGTCCTCAGATGTTTGGAAATCCATTGTTGTTCTTTCTTTGTCATTTCTGACTTTGAGTTAAGCAACTCAGTCGAGAAAATGCATTGACTCACGAACCGGTCGTATCTACGAGTGTGATGAGTTTGAGAAAGATATCGTATCGGGACGTCCGATCATGTTTGCTCAGAATTTCCGAGCAAGTCTTCTTGGAATTTTTCGAGAATGTCTGCTTGGATTTCCGAGCATGATTGGGTTTCAAATTAGTTTGTCAAGCCTGCTAGGACTGTTGGGAATGTCCTGAAATCTATTGTACTTACTCTAAGTGAAAGTCGTATTGTCGAGATGAGACAGTCACATGACACTAGGTAGTCATGACGCTTTGCTAGAAGCCACTTATGATGAATGAGTTAAGAACTCATTGCTAGTGTTGTATGATCCTACAGGGTCACACACCTAAGCAAACTGGACGTTAAAGACGAGGTTGATCATTAATGTAATGATCTAGTGAATGCATATTTGATATACATTCGGTATCGAAATTCTGGGGCCGTGTCGATCGACACAGATGAGTGTGTCGGTCGACACAACTCGCGGATTAACAGATTAATTCGGTTTAATCACTGGTTAATCCCGTGGCGGTTTAAGTCGACATATATAAGATATATGCTCGACCTAAACTCGAACCTAACCTAATTCACAGCCACCAGAACTAGAAAAGAAACCTCTCTAGAGATTAGATCTCTTATAGGCACTAGCATACCTCCTGTTCAGTTTGTGTGCGTGTGGATACCGGTAGAGGCGCAGCATTTGAGGCGCTCTAGATCTCAATTATCTATAAACTTTTCGCTGCTTATTACCAGGTAAATCTGAGATCTGATAGATTCAATTACATGAACCTTAGATCCTAGGCTCGGAATTCAGACTAGGGTTGCTAATCCTGATTAGAACTGCTAGAAATTCAAACAGTGGTATCAGAGCTTTAGGGTTCTATTGAATCTGTAGCATGTTGATTAGATTAGTTGAATCTGAATCTGTGTATGGTTGATACAAACTTGCAAAAATTTGTTTTCATGAAAACCTAGTTTTAGGATTTTTGGCTTGAAAACGATTAGGGTTTATCGCCCTGTGTCGATCGACACCAATCCGGTGTCAGTCGACACAGAAGGATAACCCGAACAAATTAGGTTTCGCCTAGTGTCGATCGACACTATAGTAGTGTCGGTCGACACAAACCTCGCTAGATTGATGAATCGGTTCAATTGGATTGGACCGGTTATCGAGCTTGGTTAATGATGGTTAAACACTAAGATTGGTTTGATGCGATTGGGTTGGTATCGACCGATGCTAATGAAGCATTGATTGACACTGACCGATATTCAAAACCGGATCAATTGGATTGGTCGGTTATCACGGATTGCTTTTGGTTATTCTGTATCGATCGACACTATAGTAGTGTCGGTCGACATCAGACTCGATGATTAGGTTATGGAACCTGAAATCACAGAACCAAAGCAAGATAAATCAATTAATTATAAGAATTAAAACATAATAAAACTGAACGTTTTAAAGGTTCCGTTCCTCAACCAAATATCAAGTGAGACTTGATGTCTTTCCAATCTTGTCAACTGTCAAGATTCATTTCATTGTGCGATAGACTTGCAGTGCGAGATGTCCACAATTACATGAGTAAGACAGAGGTAATCGTGTTGATGGATTTGCAGTGCAAAACATCGACAATTACATGACTTAAGAGATTGGTTTACTTGACTGGGCCATCAAAATCGTTTTGGGCTCAGTGACATCAGGTGGATTGGACATAAGATGTCAATCCACAACCAAGAGTTATATTGGATATAACTAGCAAAGTTGTTGCTTACCTAGATAGCGGAATTTGGGTGATAGCTATGACTAACACTCATAACAACTCTTTCTTCCTGCGATCCGTCCTTGAGAAGGACAAGTTAAATGGATCGAATTTTCTCGAATGGTATCGGAACTTGAGAATTGTTCTCAAGCAGGAGAAAAGGGACTATGTCCTGGAAACTGTTCTCCCTGAAAAACCGAGATCCAATGCTCCACATTCAGAAAGGAGTGCTTGGGATAAGCATTCCAATGATGTGGTCGATGTGAATTGTCTCATGTTGGCTACCATGAACTCGGATTTGCAGAAGCAATACGAGAACGTGGAGTCGCCAGTGGAGATGATCACTAGCCTGAAAAGTATGTTTCAGGAGCAGGCACGAACTGAGAGATACCAGACTGTTAAATATCTCATTGAATGCAAGCTACCAAAGGACGGTCCAGTCAGTCCTCATGTCATTAAGATGATGGGTTATATTGATAACCTGGGGAAGCTGGATAGCCAAGAGTTGGCTACGGACATCATTCTGCAGTCACTGCCGTCAAGTTATGATCAGTTTGTTATGAACTATAACATGAACAACTTGACAAAGACGTTGACTGAACTGCATGGTATGCTCAAGACAGCTGAGCCTAATATCAAGAAGGGTACTCCTAATGTACTTATGGTACAAGGGGGTAAGAAGTTTAAGAAACTTGGCAAAGGTAAGGGAAAGGGCAAGGCCGTCCAGGTTGAGAACCAGGACACGCCTGCGCCAGCCCCTAAGCCCAAGCCTGGCCCATCTGAGACTGATAAGTGCCATTACTATAAAGAGCATGGGCATTGGAAGAGAAATTGCAACAAATTCTTGGAAGAGAAGAAGAAGAAGAAGAAGAAGACTTTCGAGACTTCATCTTCAGGTATTTATGTTATAGAAGTAAATGTTACTACTTCTGGTTCTACTTCTTGGGTATTGGATACCAGCTGTGGTGCTCATATTGGTACAAATATGCAGGGCCTAAGCAACAGTAGGACGTTGGAAAAGGGGCAAGTGGACCTGCGCGTGGGGAATGGAGCAAGAGTTGCTGCATTAGCCGTAGGAACATTTAACTTGTCTTTACCTTCTGGTTTGGTTTTAAAACTTAATAATTGCTACTATGTACCTGCTATAAGCAGAAATATTATTTCTATTCCTGTTTTGGATATGGAAGGATATCAGTTTTCAATTAAGAATAAATGTTGTTCTTTTGATTACAATGATATATTTTATGGTAGCAGCCCATTAGAGAATGGGCTTTATGTTTTAAACCAAAGCACACCAATCTATAACATTAACACCAAGAGATTCAAATCAAATGACACGAATCAGACTTTTCTATGGCATTGTCGTTTGGGCCACATAAACGAGAAAAGGATTCAAAAGCTCCATAGTGATGGACTTCTGGGCTCATTTGATTATGAATCATGTGAGAAATGTGAATCTTGTTTACTGGGCAAAATGACTAAGACCCCTTTCAACAAACAAAATGAAAGGGCCAGTGACCTATTGGGCCTTATACATACAGATGTGTGCGGCCCAATGAGCACAAGTGCCAGAGGAAATTTTCGAAACTTCATTACCTTCACTGATGATTTCAGTAGGTATGGCTATGTCTATTTAATGAGACACAAGTCGGAATCTTTTGAAAGGTTCAAAGAGTTCCAAAATGAAGTACAGAATCAACTTGGCAAAAGTATTAAGGCTCTTCGATCAGATCGTGGAGGAGAATACTTAAGCCAAGAATTCAGTGATCATTTGAGAGATTGTGGAATTGTTTCACAACTCACTCCTCCTGGAACACCACAATGGAATGGGGTGTCTGAGAGGAGGAATCGGACTTTATTAGATATGGTTCGATCAATGATGAGTCTCTCAACTCTTCCATTATCCTTTTGGGGATACGCTCTATAAACGTCTGCGTTTACACTT
The DNA here is from genome assembly GCA_030180135.1 of Orychophragmus violaceus. Taxonomy (NCBI): domain Eukaryota; kingdom Viridiplantae; phylum Streptophyta; class Magnoliopsida; order Brassicales; family Brassicaceae; genus Orychophragmus; species Orychophragmus violaceus. The sequence goes on along the minus strand of CM058229.1, from coordinate 86,827,004 downwards.
AATAGGGTTCCGTCAAAATCAGTTGCAAAGACACCACATGAGATGTGGACTGGAAATGTTCCGAGCTTGTCTTTCCTGAAGATTTGGGGTTGTGAAGCTTATGTTAAGCGATTAATTACAGATAAGCTCGAACCCAAATCTGATAAATGCTACTTCGTTGGTTATCCTAAGGAAACCAAGGCATACTACTTTTACAACCAATCCGAGAACAAAGTGTTTGTTGGGAATGTCCTGAAATCTACCGTACTATCTCTAGAAAGTATGATAAATGTCGAGATCAGACATAAGTCATAAATACTGGGTGATCATGATGACTTGCTAGAGTCCGCTCTTGATCTATAAGTTTAGGACTTATTACCAGTATTGTATGATCCCAAAGGGTCACACACCATAGCTAACGGGAAAGTTAACATGGAATGAATACGGTAAGATGCAAGGCATTTACTGTATTTGTGCAGAGAGTTGGGCCGTTAGTTTAATCACTTGGGCCCATATCGAGACAAATGACTTGTGTCGATCGACACAAGTGTATGTGTCGGTCGACACAGTTGCGAAACCGAGACATCGGTTTAGGTTTATGACAGAGTCGATATTTATATGAGTCGTCTTATAATTTCGACTCTAACAGTCTGCGACCTAAAAAAACCTGGCTCTGATACCACTGTAGGATTAGACCAAAGCAATGGATTGATCAGAGAGAGAAGAGAGACGGCTCAGGTTTTTTTAGGTCGCAGACTGTTAGAGTCGAAATTATAAGACGACTCATATAAATATCGACTCTGTCATAAACCTAAACCGATGTCTCGGTTTCGCAACTGTGTCGACCGACACATACACTTGTGTCGATCGACACAAGTAATTTGTCTCGATATGGGCCCAAGTGATTAAACTAACGGCCCAACTCTCTGCACAAATACAGAGTGCCATCAAAGGCAGTAGCAAAGACACCATATGAGATATGGACTGGAAAAGCTCCAGCAATGTCTTTTCTCAGAATTTGGGGTTGTGAAGCCTATGTCAAAAGATTAATCTCAGACAAGCTTACACCAAAATCTGACAAATGCTACTTCATTGGTTATCCTAGGGATACCAAGGCTTATTACTTCTATCTGCGATCCGAGAACAAAATCTTTGTTGCTCGGGATTGTACTTTTCTTGAAAGGGAGTTTCTCTCTAGAAAAGATAGTGGGAGTAAGGTACAACTTGATGAAATTCAAGAAGGACAGGAATCTGTTCAACCTAATGAGGAAGAACAGCAGGATGAATTACATGAAGTTGTAATAGAACCTGAACCTGCAGTACCTGAAGTTCGAAGATCCGGAAGGATCCGTCAGGAACCTGATAGATATCAGGGATTCCTTGTGACTAATTGCCATGATCTTTTGATCATTGACGGTGATGAACCCTCGAACTTTGCAGAAGCCATGATGGGCCCTGACTCCTTAAAGTGGCGTGAAGCCACAGAATCCGAGATGGACTCCATGTCTGCTAACCGAGTGTTTTCACTGGTTGATTTACCTGCTGGTGCAAAAGCCATCGAGTGTAAATGGATCTTCAAGAAGAAGATAGACGTGGATGGAAATGTCCAGATTTACAAAGCCAGGTTGGTGGCAAAAGGTTTCAAGCAAATTCATGGTATAGACTATGATGAAACCTATTCACCAGTGGCAATGATGAAATCAATTCGGATTCTCCTAGCAACTGCCGCTTATTATGATTATGAGATTTGGCAGATGGATGTGAAAACCGCCTTCCTGAATGGAATCTTGGAGGAGGATGTGTATATGACACAACCTGACGGTTACATTGATCCTAAGAATGCTGGGAAAGTATGCAAGCTTCACAAATCCATTTATGGATTGAAGCAAGCATCGAGGAGTTGGAATCTTCGTTTTGATGAAGCAATAAAGAACTTTGACTTCATCAGAAACCAAGAGGAACAATGTGTGTATAAGAAAACTAGTGGGAGCAAAGTGGCGTTTCTTATCCTATATGTCGATGACATATTGCTTCTTGGAAATGATATTCCAATGCTGAAGTCTGTTAAAGACTGGCTGGGAAGTTGTTTTTCCATGAAGAACATGGGTGAAGCCGCGTATGTTCTTGGAATCCGAATCTTTAGAGACAGATCTAAAAAGCTGATTGGACTTTGTCAAGATGCTTATATAGATAAAGTCCTGCATCGATTCGGAATGGATAAATCCAAGAAGGGGTTCACGCCAATGATACATGGTGCTTCACTAAGCAAGGATCAGTGTCCTAAGACACCTGATGAGCTTAAGCGCATGAGTAGGATTCCTTATGCTTCGGCTATAGGATCTATCATGTATGCCATGATCTGTACTCGTCCTGATGTTGCTTATGCACTAAGCATGACGAGTAGGTACCAGTCTAATCCAGGTGAGAGTCACTGGATTGCCGTAAAGAATATCCTGAAGTATTTGAGGAATACTAAGGATAAGTTCTTGGTTTACGGAGGAAGTGAAGTGCTTGAAATCAGTGGATTCACGGATGCAAGTTTTCAGACAGATAAGGATGATTTCCGGTCACAGTCTGGCTACATCTTCTGTCTGAATGGCGGTGCAGTAAGTTGGAAGAGTTCCAAGCAGAGCACCGTAGCAGATTCCACAACTGAAGCTGAATACATCGCTGCTTCAGAAGCTGCGAAGGAAGGAGTTTGGATTAGGAACTTCTTGATTGAACTCGGTGTATTCCCTAATGCCACTGAGCCTTTGGCACTGTATTGTGACAACAATGGTGCAATTGCTCAAGCCAAGGAACCGAGACATCATCAGAAATCCAAACACATTATGAGAAGGTATCACCTGATTCGTGATATTGTGAATAGAGGCGAAGTGATGGTCAGCAGAGTTCCCACTGATGAGAACGTGGCTGACCCGTTGACAAAGCCACTCCCGAGACCTAAGCACGAGTTGCATACTGCTGCTGTAGGAATTAGAGATATTCAATTGTAATCTCTTTTTGAGTGGGAGTTGTGAGGGCTTTTGTTTTAGTTATTTTGACTGGTTCATGTAAACATTTTAAATGTTAATGAAATTTTATTTCTGGATTATTTTTAACTGTGATATAAAATAATCGTTCCAAAATGATTCATGTCATTATATATGGGTCATCGAAGTACATGAGTTGACTTGATCCTGAAACCCCATATTTAACGAAATGACATAAATCATAATGTCCATAGTCGAAGGTTGTTGAATTGGAACACCAAAAACCACTTGAGACTAGATTGTGTTGAGACTTATGACCAAGTTTCGAGGGGTCATAGATGCGCGGCATCAAAGTCGACACATAGGTATATGTAGGGGAACATATGACCGGACATGGCCCGCTGATGAGAACTCTACAAGATATTATTGTCTGTGTCATAAGAGGTTCTCATATACGACTATAGAGTATAGTCCTTAGACCTGAGTTCGCATGCATGTGGCTACACATGGAGTAATGCGCTTTGATCATTGTCTAACGCTGTTTCGTAACTGGGAGCTATACGGACCTTGGTTGGGTGTATTATGAATTGTGTAGTTCATAGTGATGGAACAAGATGGGATTTGTCCCTGCCGTTTAACGGAGGTAATATCTCTAGGCCAATCGGAGATTTGATAGCTGGTAAGAGAATGGCCATTCCCAAACGGACTTGCCCAAGTCGTTTGCATTGTCAGTATCAAATCTGGTCCGATAAACATGGTCTGGCTATATAAGGATGACACACATCTTGCCTTATGCCAGATCGAGATATTTAAGACAAAAGGACTAGGGAATGTAGGATTCCAGTACAATCGGAAGATTGTTGGGAATGTCCTTTGTAGGATTCCAGTACAAGTGGGAGATTGTTGGGAATGTCCTGAAATCTACCGTACTATCTCTAGAAAGTATGATAAATGTCGAGATCAGACATAAGTCATAAATACTGGGTGATCATGATGACTTGCTAGAGTCCGCTCTTGATCTATAAGTTTAGGACTTATTACCAGTATTGTATGATCCCAAAGGGTCACACACCATAGCTAACGGGAAAGTTAACATGGAATGAATACGGTAAGATGCAAGGCATTTACTGTATTTGTGCAGAGAGTTGGGCCGTTAGTTTAATCACTTGGGCCCATATCGAGACAAATGACTTGTGTCGATCGACACAAGTGTATGTGTCGGTCGACACAGTTGCGAAACCGAGACATCGGTTTAGGTTTATGACAGAGTCGATATTTATATGAGTCGTCTTATAATTTCGACTCTAACAGTTTGCGACCTAAAAAAACCTGAGCCGTCTCTCTTCTCTCTCTGATCAATCCATTGCTTTGGTCTAGCAACCATCCCGGCTTGTAAGAGTGTGGATACTGAAGGAGGAACAGGCATCTGATCTGTTCTAGCTGATCTCATCATTACCATCCATCAATCCGCTGCAATCTGAAAGGTAATGATAAGGTTTGGTTTATGATTCATTTGACGAGAACCTAGATCTGTTTATGGATTTGTGTTAGGTTGTAATTGAGAATTAAAACCATGGAAAACACCCATAATCCTACAGTGTTTGTTGCTCGGAACTGCGTCTTTCTTGAGAGAGAGTTTCTTTCCAAGAGAAACAGTGGGAGTAAAGTACAACTCGAAGAAGTTCGAGAGCCACAGGAAACCGCCCAGCCCGTTGAGGAGGAGCAACGGTTGGATCTACAAAGAGTTGTAGAACCAACGCCTGTGGAGCCTGAAATTCGCAGATCCGAAAGGATCCGTCACGAACCCGAGAGATATGGATTTCTGATAGGTGTAGTTTTATCCCTATACTAACTGCAAGTGCAAAGTGATGTAGTTGTAGTACTTAGGGTATCGAATCCACAGGGACTCCGGTCAACGATAGATTTAGATTAGAAAAGATTAAACTAGGAGAAAGCAAATTGATTAGAAACTAAAAAGCGAAGCAGAAAAGTAAATCAGGCGAGTTTGTGAGCAAGAAGGCGAGGCGTTAAGTCTAGGGAATTCTCAGGAAATCAGGAACATAAACTAATCAATCAATCGGGATCTAATTAAGAACTATTCTAGAACTCAAACACAGATATAGAATTAACCAAATTTCTTTGCGAGAATTTTCTAAGTCTAAGTGTAGCAAACCAAACTTTCGTTTGCGAGAACTAACAGATTAAACCAGCATTAATTCCAAGTTTGATATGTTCACAATTAACGTAAACCAAACTTTCGTTTGCGAGAAGTTTAATTGCTCATCTAGGTTCTTTCTAGCTAAATTAACCAACTTTCGCTGCATTAATCAGCCTAACATCATAATTCTGATTAGCTACTTCAGATTAAGCATTAAGAACAACCTAAACAAAGAACTAGCAGATATGAATCCCTACAGATTGATTTAAACTATAGTTCCATGAAATCCCTAATGAGAATCCTTCAACCTAACAGGTAAACTACTCAGACATGTTCATCGAGACAGAAAATATCATAAGTAGAAAACCAAATATCATTAAACAGAATAATCAACAGGGGTTCGAAATCAAGTCTCTTTCGAGAAAGAGATCAGCCCCTAAGGCTCTCTGAAATAAAATAAAACTTAAGAAAAGCGTAGCCTAAACAATGGCTTAAAAACTCTTATATAATGGTCTAAAGTCGGCAGGGGCTTCTTTGTAATTATGAAGAACTTCTGGGCAAAGCTGCAATATCCAAACTCTTCTTTAAACGCCGAGTATTTGTCTGCGTCGACCTTGTGTCGATCGATGCACCTTCTGTGTCGATCGACACAGGTCTGAGAATTCGACAGTGAAGTCCATCTCTCGGGTTAAATCTCCAAAATGCTCCAGAATGCTTCAATAACTCCAATTCCGCTCCAAACCTGATTAAACCTGTAAAAGACTCTAAAAGAACACAAAAGACACTAAAAACACAACTATATCATGGCATAAAACCGGTAAAAACCATGATATATCAATTTCTCGTAACCAATTGTCATGATTTATTGATCATTGACAGTGACGAGCCTGCGAATTATGAAGAAGCAATGATGAGCCCTGACTCCGAAAAGTGGCTAAAAGCCGCATAATCCGAAATGGGATCCATGTCACAGAACCAAGTATGGACTTTGGTTGATTTACCCGATGGTGCAAGACCCATTGAGTGTAAATGGATTTTCAAGAAGAAAATTGATGTGGATGGAAATATTCAGATATATAAAGCAAGGCTAGTGGCAAAAGGTTTCAAACAAATTCATGGTATTGACTATGAAGAAACCTATTCACCTGTCGCCATGCTTAAATCCATTCGGATTCTCCTAGAAACAGCTGCTCATTATGATTATGAGATCTGGCAGATGGACGTGAAAACAGCTTTCCTTAATGGAATTCTGGAAGAGGATGTGTACATGACACAGCCCGAAGTTTTCATCGATCCTAATGCTGCTAGGAAAGTATGCAAGCTTCATCGATCCATTTATGGATTGAAGCAAGCATCTCGGAGTTGGAATCTTCGTTTTGATGAAGCAGTCAAAAAGTTTGACTTCATCAGGAACGAAGAGGAACCATGTGTTTACAAGAAGACTAGTGGGAGCGCAGTTGTATTTCTCGTGTTGTATGTAGATGACATACTTCTTCTCGGAAATGACGTTCCGTTGTTACAGTCTGTTAAGGCTTGGCTCGGAAGTTGTTTTTCAATGAAAGACATGGGAGAAGCCGCGTATATTCTTGGAAGAAGAATCTATAGAGATAGATTAAAAAAGTTAATTGGACTGTGTCAAGACACTTATATCGATAAAGTCTTACACAGGTTCATAATGCAAGATTCCAAGAAGGACTTCATACCAATGTCTTATGGCATAAGTCTCAGCAAGAAGCAGTGTCCTGAGACACCTGCTGAGCGAGAACGCATGAGTCGGATTCCCTATGCCTCGGCGCTGGGATCCATCATGTATGCCATGCTGTGTACTCGTCCAAATGTTGCTTGTGCTTTAAGCATGACGAGTAGATACCAATCTGATCCAGGTGAAAGTCACTGGACAGCCGTCAAGAATATTCTGAAGTATTTGAGAAGTATCCAAGCAGGACACTATAGCAGATTCCACAACTTAAGCTGAGTACCTCGCTGCTTCTGAAGCGGCAAAGGAGGCTGTTTGGATCAAGAAGTTCATCACTGAACTTGGTGTGATTCCTAGTATTTCTGAGCCAGTGGCTTTGTATTGTGACAACAATGGAGTCATTGCACAAGTAAAGGAACCTAGATCACACCAGAAATCCAAACACATAGAAAGGAGATATCACCTTATCCGTGATATTGTGAATAGAGGAGATGTGAAGATCAGCAGAGTCCCGACGGATGAGAATGTTGCTGACCCACTGACCAAGCCTCTCCCAAGGCATAAGCATGAGCTTCATACTGCTGCTATAGGCATTAGATTTCTTAAGATGTGATCTTGATTTCAGTGGGAGTTGTAGTTGTTTTAGTTATGTCATGATGTTCACAAAAACATAATAGTTATGTTATTTTAATGAAATTTGTTTCACCATTATTTAATTGTGTTATTAAATAACAATCCTGAAATAATTCATGACAATGTTATAGGTCATCAAGTATGTGACTTGATCATGAAACCCTATAATCGATAATTGTCATAAATTATGTTGATCCCTGGTCGAGGTTGTTAAAAAGGGACTTTAACAACCGCGTGAGACTAGTATGTGATGTGACTGATGACTAAGTTTCATGGAGTCATTAATAAGAGTATTAAAGTCAATCACATAGATATGTGTTGGAGAACACATGATCGAATTTGACCCACTAATGAGAACTCTACAAGATGTTATATGAGTGTCATAAGAGTTTCTCATTACGACTATAGAGCATAGTCCTTAGACCTGAGTTCATCATGATTCTCTCGTATATGGATTGGTTCGTCTTGACTTTGTCAAACGTCAGCCGTAACTGGTGATTATAAAGACATTGATTAGGCGTATCATGAGATATAAAAGAGGCATGGATGGAATAAGATGGGATTTGTACCTCCGATATAACAGGAGTTAAATATCTCTGGGCCTATCGAAGATTTGATACTGGAAATGCATGGCCGCGCTCAAAAGAGGTGATTGTCAGTCGTTTGTTTTTCATCACCACAAATCGGGATTCGATAAACGTGATCTGGCTTAATAAGGATGACACAGTTCTTGCCTTATGCTAGATTGAGATATAGCTACAAAGGGATTAAAGGAATAGATGATTCCAGTGCAAGTGGGAGATTGTTGGGAATGTCCTGAAATCTATTGTACTTACTACTTACTCTAAGTGAAAGTCGTATTGTCGAGATGAGACAGTCACATGACACTAGGTAGTCATGACGCTTTGCTAGAAGCCACTTATGATCAATGAGTTAAGAACTCATTGCTAGTGTTGTATGATCCTACAGGGTCACACACCTAAGCAAACTGTACGTTAAAGACGAGGTTGATCATTAATGTAATGATCTAGTGAATGCATATTTGATATGCATTCGGTATCAAAATTCTGGGGCCGTGTCGATCGACACAGATGAGTGTGTCGGTCGACACAACTCGCGGATTAACAGATTAATTCGGTTTAATCGCTGGTTAATCCCGTGGCGGTTTAAGTCGACATATATAAGATATATGGTCGACCTAAACTCGAACTTAACCTAATTCACAGCCACCAGAACTAGAAAAGAAACCTCTCTAGAGATTAGATCTCTTATAGGCACTAGCATACCTCCTGTTCAGTTTGTGTGCGTGTGGATACCGGTAGAGGCGCAGCATTTGAGGCGCTCTAGATCTCGATTATCTATAAACTTTCTGCTGCTTATTACCAGGTAAATCTGAGATCTGATAGATTCAATTACATGAACCTTAGATCCTAGGCTCGGAATTCAGACTAGGGTTGCTAATCCTGATTAGAACTGCTAGAAATTCAAACAAGGACGATATGTACTTCCGAGAATCCGATCAATTATGTGGATTACTGCGGGAAGAAAGATTTGATGCTTGGTGCTTTAGGAGTAATGCACTCGGATGTGTATTGTGTTGCATTCCGAGTTCTGGAGTTAAAGAGATAGCGTTTAATTTTGGCGTGCATAGAAGAGTTATGCCGTATTTCGAATCGAGTTAGTTCGAAGGTTGGCGAGATATACTTGACTTATTGACCAGCGTGCTCAGAAGCGTCTAACTGGGTTTCAATTTAAGTTTGAAGGTCAGCGAGATATACTCTACCTACGAACTTGTGATTACTAAGACCAGCGGAAGCGTTTGACTCAGTTTCGAGTTAAGTTCGGAGATTAGAGAGATATACTCTACTTACAAACCTGTGATGACTAAGACCAGCGTGCTCGAAACCGTATGAATATATTTCGAGTTAAGTTCGAAGGTTAGCGAGATATACTCTACTTACGAACATGTGATGACTAAGACCAGCGTGCTCGGAAGCGTTAAACTGGGTTTCGAAGTTTACTTCGATCTCTGTACTGTCGGGGGATCCGACTTATATTCCATCGTTGATAGTAAATTGATATCAGTAGATACCAGACCAAGGTGTACTTGGCCGAGAAATCGTTTAGACCAGTGAGCTAAGAAGCGTTTACTGGGTTTAGAGGTGTACTTCGAGTCCGGTATTTTTGCAAGACTTCGTGTCTAACATTTCCACAACAAGAAAACACATGAAAACTAACGGCCATAACCGTTGGTAAACCGTCGGTAATGGCCTTTTCCGACAGATTACCGGCCAGTAATTTCCGACGGATTTACGACGTGTATTTTATCGACTGTCTACCGACGATTTACCGATAGGACTTTGCCGACGACTAAACCGACGGTTTACCGAAGGAGTATAACCGGTGGTAAACCGATAGCGGTTTACCGATGGTTTTTCGACGGCATATAACCAACGGTTTACCGACAGTCCATAACCGACGGTCTTCGGACAAAATTTACCGACGGTTTACCGACGATCGTAACCGATGGCTTGCCGACGGTTGGTAACCGACGGTTTTCCGATGGAATATAACCGAGTTTTAAATTTATTTTTTAATATAAATATTATTTATTTGAAATTTATATAAATTGAAAATAATTTATTTAATAGTTAAAAAATATATTTGATACGAAATTTTATTATTTAATTTATTATTAAATTTATAAAAATTATTTATAAATTTTTTTTTTAAATTACATAAGACCGGGATCCACTTCGGATCCCTGTCCCGTCCCCATTCCCTCTACATAGGCCATACCCATACCCGTCTCCGTTCCCGATGCTCCTGTTTCCACTTTCGGTCCCGCTACATGAGCTGTCCCTTCCGATCCTCCTAGAACAACGCCGCCGTACTTGATGTAGTTCATTATTTGATCTCGCATCTCCATCATCTTCCTTTCATTTTTCACCTTTTCCGCCTGCATCTGAGCTTCAATCTGCTCCCTTTCCTCTCGCATATGAGTTTCAAAACTCGCCTTAAGAGATTCAATTTCCGCGTCTTTCTCGCGCAAGGCTTTGGTGAAGGCTTCGTTCTCTGACCGGAAGCGGGAATGAGGAGTCGAGGCTCCCTCCCCCAAATTTCCTAAACCGAAAACACAGCCTTTCCTGCGCTGCGTTTCCTGCAAAGTAACTAAAAAATATTAGTTACAAATCAAGTAAATAAGAGTTACGTAAAATTTTAGTAAACGCACAATCTTACCTCGAGAAAAATTTCGTTGATCCTTTCCGACGGTAATTCCTCCGTTTAGCCGACTTCCTCGGACTGCTTGGTTTGGACCTCCTCCACCCGCCTCTTTTCCGACTCTACAATTCTATGAGCGATCGGATCCTGGATCTCGCCCGTAGTCTTGTTCCTATGCCTCTCCTCAGTGAGCTCAACAAATGTCGGATATCTTCATATTTGTTGTTTCTGCACATTTTTTAAACGGTTATTAGTATTTAATTACCTAAAATATTGAAAATTAAAAAAAAATACTTACAAAGTCAATCTTTCGCTGCACGGTGCTCTTTGCTCCCGCGTTATGGGTCGCCATCCCCATACCGTTTCTCTCACTCTTGCTGTTCTCGGAATGCGTCGAAGAGTCCGCTGCTATAGCAGGCAGGGACCAATGACGGATGAACCCCACAAACAGTGTGGGGTTCACTCCCTTCGGCTCTTCCTCTGCCACCCACTTCTGCTTCCACTCGTTGAGGACGTGAGAATAGTGGCTATTCGCTTTCTTGTCGAAACCCTTCTCCACAAGCGTTGTATGGTTCCTAGCCCATGTATACTCTTGCTAAAAAAAGAAGTTTAATGTTAGTTAACTATAATTGATTTAATTTAAGAATTTGTAAGGTATTGAATGGAGATACTTACTGCGAATTGGCGGAACCAGTTATGATGGTCGGACCTTGGCATCTAGTTGTACGTCGGGTACATGTGAGAGAGCATGCTACACATCATTCCCAAATGTTCTTCGTGGCCTTTCATGCCGTCATCTCGAACCTTAAAATACCAATGCCAAAACATTAATACGTTCAAATAGCATATATAATAAAAACGATTTTGTCGAATTTAACATACCTTACCAATAAGTACCCGAGTTGTTAAACGGATCTGGATGTAGTCGTTTGAGCATCTCCCGTCCTGGTTGGTCGACTAAGACTTCAATATCCGGTGAGATAGACGACGGAACATCCTGTGTATCCGGCACCTGGGACATAGAATGGCTCCCGCTAGGAACTTCCTGCCGCGGTTCGGACTGTCTCAGCTGCGTCGGTCTATGTTGAGTAGATCAAGGACGCCGTGGAGGTGCCGATCGTGCCTGAGTAGGCTGCACCTCATCTTGCGGGGTGGAGGATATGAACGCCTCGAACGCTCCAAAATCAGACCTACATTGCGTAAAATAATTTAAACATCAACAACTTGATTTAAAATTTAATAAATTTATAACGTAACTCGTATCCTAAAACAAAACTTTTTTTTTCCAAAAATGATTTTTTTTTTATATAAAAAAGATACAAATATATAATAACATAAAACTCTTTTTATATAAAAATAATAATTTTATACAAAGTTCATAAAAATATAAAAACGTTTTATATAACATTAAAATTATAAAATGTTTTTATAAAACAAAAAAAATATAAAAACGTTTTTATAAAAAATAATAATTATAAACAGGTTTTATATAACATTAAAATTATAAAACGTTTTTAAAATTATACAAAACGTTTTTATAAAACCAAAAAATTATTAAAACGTTTTTATAAAAAATAATATTTATAAAAACGTTTTTATAAAACATTAAAATTATAAAACGTTTTTAAAATTATAGAAAACGTTTTTATAAAACATTAAAATTATAAAAAACGTTTTTATAAAACATAATAATTATAAAACTTTTTTATCTAACGTTATATATTATAAAACCTTTTTAAAACAATTATAAATCAATTTTTAAAACAATTTATTAGAGAAAATTATATACAAAATTGGTTTTGGGCAAGAAATTTTTTGAAAATACATGGATCAATATACAAACTTTTTAAGCGCGTTTTGGTAATTGCCAAAACGTTTAGAAACGTTTTAACGCGGTTCCAAACGTTTGAAAAAAAAATCCTAAACACAATTAACCAAACACACATCATTTTAACAACTTAAATAGGATACCAAACCCCTAGATTCAAGCCCAGACTACATGCACTCTAAATCCAATATTATAACAACCTAAAAACTAATTATTTTTCAAAATTGAAAGGGTTAAAGGGAAACTCACATGGCTCTTGTGCTTTGGATTGTCGGTGGCGGAGAGAGGAGGCCGAAATCGTCAAGTATCGTTAGAGAAAATGTGGAGAAGAAGAGGGTAGAGAGAGAGAGAGCAATCGCTGAGAATGGGGAAGAAGAAGAATTGATCGATACATTATTCTAATTAACCGACGGAAATTAATGAACCGTCGGAAATCAGTCGGTTATGAAGCCGTCCAATTATTTGGCGGTTTGACCAAAAAAATTGGTTGGTAATACGAATTGTTTGGTGAATTTTTGGCGGTTCATTAACCCACGGATATCCGACGGGTTCATATTTGACCGTCGGAAATCCGTCGGTTAATAAACTAAAAAAAGAGGGATCGCCAGGTTTCGAACACGGGTCTAATGAGACTCAATTGTAGCTCAAACCAATATGCCAAGTGTTCTAATTGTTCAGTGTTTACATATAAATATATAAGGTTAAAGTATGTTTATTTTTCAAAAATCAAAAAAACAATTACCATCTAATTATTAAAAGACAATAATTATTTCATAATTCATAATTTCATAATTTAAAAACAAAATACTTAAAATGACAACATATTATTTTAAACGAATACATAATTTCATAATTATAAAAACATTACAGACTGATTAGTTATTATAATTCGGGACCTGGTTCTCGAACCAATCCTCGACGTCCGTCTCCCTCCAATGGCGGATCATGCGGTTCCATGACCTAGCGGGAATCCATTCCTGTCTTGGGCCTCCAATATCCCATAGCAACTTCATCCAGCGCACTTTTGTTTGGAAAACACGCCTAGCCGGCCTATGGAATTCTCGCCAAACGGTTAGGATGATGTCCGGACCAAAGGTGAAGTGCGCCTGTAAATTAATACCAAAATAAATTATAGGAGATTTAAAATTTAGAAAACACAAGGATTTATTTAAATATATTTCTTACCAAAAAATCTTCGAACCATGCCGCCGGGAACATTCTAGTACGTGACGTAACTCCCGGACCAGCGATTCTGGATGATATCGCTGATGGCAGACATAATTCTTGCATGGTAACCAAACCAAAGGGTACGGTTCTGTCGGGACGGGTCAAGAACAGGAAGATGTTCCCGACCCGGCTGACGGATTTCCTGCAAGTAAGAGGCGCGGTTCTTGGAGACAGATAGACGAAATCCATTTTTTCTAAGTGTTTGTAGAAGATTAAAAATATTGTGGCATCCGTAACATATTTATACAAAAAAACGACGGAAATTCCGTAGGAAATCTGTCGGAATTCAGGATTAAATTTCCGAAGAGACGTTTACCAATGCAACGCATAGGGAAGAGACGTGAGTAATTACCCTCTAGAATTGCAGCCTTTGACCGTTTACAGAAATTTCCGACGGATTTCCGACAGAAGGATAAAGTCTGTCGGAAATCCGTCGAAACTTTTTGACGGATTTTCGACGATATAGGTTTAGGGTTTGTTTAGGGTTTGTTTAGGGTTTAGGGTTTAGAGATTCTGCAAGCTCTTAACTTACATTTGACATTGCAGACACCACATTTAGGATCATACGACTTGTGTATTACTAAATTTAAATTTCATAAATCAAACGATGGATCCATACAAACTATCGATAAACGACATTGTAGAGTAAGAAGTGATTTCGTCGGATATACTTGGTATTTCCAAAAATGGATAAAACATTTGTTACGAGATTCTGAAGGTTGATGAAACTCCGTGATTGACCGTTGTCCTAGAGGACCCTTCTTTATGCACTTTAAACGCATATCCCCTTGTGCAATATCGTGGATAAGACTTTGTGTTATAGTGGAGGCCGCTGACTATATCTACTAACCAATCTTCTGGTTTGCAACCGTATTTGAATTTTCACTTCCGCACTCGAATTCTCAATCTTCCTTGTCGAAATCTGATTAGAACAGCCTTCTTTGACGGTAAAGACAATACAGAGCCACACAAGAAAGATCAAGCAGATGGGGTTGATAGCAAAGAAAAATATGAGTTTAAGAAGAAGCTACATGATGCTGAAACTGCATTATACTCCAACTGTTCCAACTACACGAAGGTTACTGCGATTATGGGACTTTACCGCATCATGTACCAAAAATTTGAAGCTAACACTATATTTGTCATGTTTCTTCTATCCCTTTGTCTCAGAACAAAGTAGAATATGGTTTGTCTCTCAATTGTTGAAGCTGTATCTTCTTCTTTTCCGTTTTCTAGGTATACACACTTCTCTCTCGTTGCGTTTATCTTCATGACATACCTTCCAGCTTCTGCGTCTGGATCTATCGTTGGTTACATTCTAGATTGTTGACAAGTAGGTGTCTTCTGTGAAGAGATTTGGGGTTTTGTATAAATTTGTGTCAAGATTCTGATTCGTTTTCGGAGCCGCTAGAAGTGGCAACACAAAGGAGGTACAATCAGTTAATTAGTTAATCTGTTTTCTTACACTTTTCCGATCTTCTTTGATATAATTCTGATCCGTTCTCGTCTGTTTCCGATATGTTAACTTTTACTTGTTGTAGCTTTGCTCACGGTTAGAGAACAAACAAGCAAAAGTGGCAAAGAATCCGATTGCTAAAGGTTAGGCGACTATTTCTAGATAGAAGTTGATGCACTTCTCTGTCTTTAGGTTCCGAATTCATGATTTTCCTTTGATTCAAGATTTCATATTAAGGTAATATGTGTTAAGTGATTTACTTTCATAAATGCTAATCTTTTCTATATTCAACATATAACTCTCTGGATTTCACTTGGAAAGTTGCATCCTTAGCCTTTGAAAGTTTCAAGAAACATATAATAGGAAGAATCTTTCTTCATAATCTCCCAACTGTAATTGACATATTTGTTATGGTTTTAGTTAAATTTTTCATTGTGTTTGACATTTAATATTAATTTCAGTGTTTCCTTACGTTCTGATTCAGAAATGCAAGAAAGGAAAGAGATAATATGCGGACTCTCGACAAATGGAATCATACCACCACTCCACCAAAAACCCCAACAAACAGATCGCGATCAAGAAAGGAGACGCCTGGTTTCCGGACTCCCGGCAAACGGAATCATACCACAAATCCACCAACAGCCACGACAAGAAGAATATGATGAGGAAGGAAGTGATGTGGAGAGTGAAAGGAATTTCTAGCAGTTCCTAATCCAATTAGGCAATCCTGGTCTGAATTCCAAGCCTAGGATCTAGGGTCCATGTAATTGAATCATTGGGATCTCAGAATTACCTGGTGATTAGCAGCGGAAGATTTGCAGATAATCGAGATCTAGAGCGCCTCAAATGCTGCGCCTCTACTGGTATCCACACGCACACAAACTGAACAGAAGGGATGCTAGTGCCTTTAGAGATCAGATCTCTCAAGAGGTTTCTGTTTCTTTTCTGGTGGCTGTGAAATTCGGTTTTTTTCGAGTTTAGGTCGACCATATATCTTATATATGTCGACTTAAACCGCAACGGAATTAACCAATGATTAAACCGAATTAATCTTGGTAATCCGCGAGTTGTGTCGATCGACACACTCTTTGTGTCGATCGACACTGCCGATCTGTGTCGACCGACACACTTATTGTGTCGATCGACACTGCCCAGAAACTTGGTATTGAATGCATATCAAATATGCATTCACCCGATCATTACATTAATGATCAACCTCATATACAACGTCCAGTTTGCTTAGGTGTGTGACCCTGTAGGATCATATAACACTAGCAATGAGTTCTAAACTCATTGATCATAAGTGGCTTCTAGCAAAGCATTATGACTGCCCAGTGTCATATGATTGTCTCATCTCGACAATACGACTTTCACTTGGAGTAAGTACAATAGATTTCAGGACATTCCCAACAGAGAGCTCACACGACTACCGTGGTGGAGAATTATGGGATACTTGATCTGCATTGAGGAAATCGAAGAAGACATTGATCCAATGTACTGCAGAGCTATCAAAAACATGCAAAAGAATCCACGCAACTCCTCTCAACTGAAACGCCCCAAACAAGAACAGTGAGAGTCCTCTTGAGGCAAGAATCGTCGTCGAGACTAACCCTACAAGAAAACAGCGTTCTTACGACGACTGCACTTTTAATCGCATAATAGTCGTTAATCGGGGGTTTACGATAAAAATACGACTAAATGTGGTAGTTGTCAATCCATAGTCGCTAAATCGCATAGTCTCATTATTAGTCGGCGAGTTAAGACTACTTATACAACCAACATAGGTAATCCTAAAATAGACGTAGCGTTGTCGGACGATATAAGGACTAATTTGTGACTACAATAACGACTTTTGTGCGACTATAGAGGGAGTCCAGATGCCGTCGGAGAAATTTTGTCATCAAATAGTCGTTAAACTATGTGACGACTTGGAGATTAATATGTGATTGTATAGTATAGTCAGAAAGTACTCGTAAATATTAGCCACTATATAATGGCTGGATAACGACCATTTTAATGACTATCCCGCGTCTAATCTGAATATCCATATATGATTATAGTAATGATCTCGCCTCTATGTGGCAGCTGTTATGTGACTGACTAGTAAAGTCACGATTTAGTCATAGACTATGGTGACGTTTTGACGACTGTTTATTGACTAATTTACTAATTATATGACGACTAATTGGAGAATCCAAATATGGTTATGGTAAAGATCTGGCTATTAATTTTCGACTGTTAAACGACTAGGCAGCGTTTAATCAAAACATCCAGATTCGATTATGGTACTGTCTGGTTGACTACTATCTGACTGTCTAATATAGTCACAACACAGTCGTAAGAAATGGTGACTACTTGGCAACAGTGTAATGACAAAACTACATTATTAAGCGAATATTCAGAAAATACAAATTCACTGATGATAAATATTTAGCGGCTAGTTTGTGTGTGTAGTGCGAATAATTGATGACTATTTAGTGACTTTTATTCGTAAAATTAAGAATTTGGATTAATTTCATTTTCGATTTGGTATTCGCTGATACCGTAATTTGAATGGTACAACAAACATAACAAACACTTGCATCAAAAATAACATTGGTAACATCTAGACACAGATGACCTACATATGCAAACACTAGCATTTCGGAGTTGCCTAATAATATACCAATAAATTAACAAGTACGCAAGAGATAGTGATAAGTAACCTACGAACCAGATGTTGTTGTTGTTTTACTTTGAGCTTCTTCAGTTGCTCTTGGTGGGCAACAACACTGATAAGTCTATGGGCTGCTTGTGCTTGCGCATTAAAAGAATAGCTGTCAGGCTTTCGACCCATAAGGATTTACTTGTCCATCCTTCTTAGTGGCTTGTGACACAGACTTTAAGAGATAAACAATTAAATAAAGAACGTGAGATGACTTTATAAACATGGATTGTGAAAAATGTTACTTTACATGAGGAAAGATGTTGTTATATTCAACTGTTCATATCTCACGAGGTCAAAGTGCTTTGCAGTGCTTCTGCAGTCCTTTGCTAACAATGTCTTTCATGTGTCGTTGATAGATCTCCTCAAAAAATGTTTTAGAAGAAAGTTATGAATGGTTTGGGAACGCCTAAAATGATAGAAAAACTATCTTGTAAGCGCTAAGACACTCGAACTTAGCAGAACACTTAACGAGTTAAGAAGAGATTGGTGTCTTCAATTGCGTGCTAACTATAAGATTAACATCCTAACCATCAGACTCTAGATCCTCAAACACTCATTAAAAAAGCAGCCAACTTACCTAGACTGTGGAGACCAAATTAAAGCTCATAGAGGAATATAGGAGTCGTTTACAACCTGCAGAACCAAAAATAATTGTAAACAGATAATTAGATTCAGAGCCTGTCCCGTTTCAAAAGCAAAGCAAAATAACGATATAGCTAGTTGTACCCGTAGGCATCAAATCACGGAGGGTTTTGTGGTTGAGATATTCAAGAAAGAATTTGAGAGAGTCGATAGGGTTTCGGCCAAAGTTAGCTATGAAATGGAAAGCTTCAAATAAGAGATTCGAAGAAGAGATATCGGTTTGAGGTGGGGGGGGGGCGTTGAAGAGGAGATGCTGAAAGATTAGAGAGATGATTCGAAGGAGAATTCTGAAACAAGGAAGAACAAAAGTAAATTAGGGTTTGATGTATTTGATGATTTCTTTGCACTTTGTCAAAAATTCTTGGGTATAGGCGCGTAATTGAAATGTTTTGGGCTATAAAATTGGGTTTAGGTTTCCCAGATTAATTTGGCAAATATTTTGAATTTTTGCCCACTTGTAGGCGTAACATAGTCGTAATTTATTCCTTTTTTCATTGTGTCTGTTTTAAAAAATTAACTAATCTATTTTACTTTAATAAAATCAGAACATGTTGGCTCACAATATAAAGAACGATTAAAGATAAGTTTTAGGAAATCAAATTTGTGTTTTAAATTCTTTGAAACTTTTTTTCCATTTTGGTAACACTCAAATTAAAAATAGTACACAACAAAATTTAAGAAATAGTTTTCGGACTACAATGTTAAAACACAGATGAAACTTTAGATTTGAACGGTTTAGGGTTTCTTTTAGAGTGAACAAAACCCTATACCCTAAAAAAGAAACTGAAAAACCTCATTATGAGGTTTCATTGTTGGGCATCTCCAATCCACCCGCAAATCCTCAAATTTTTAGGTTTTGAATAGGAAACCTCAAATTTGATGTTTGGGAAACCACAAATTTGAGGTTTTAAGGTTTTTGTCTCCAAAAGAAAACCTCAAACATAAACCTCAAATCATTTTAAAAGTTTGCGGTTTTTATATCACAAAAAAATCACATAACTATAAAACATACATTAAAAATATTATAAAACAATATTAATTCATAAAATATTGCATTATAACATTATATTGCATAAAATAATAAAAACATACAAATTACACTTAATATTACAACTAGTATTCTGTATTCATGCACATATCAGGGGGATAACTTATATGGAGTCAAGATCACGGGCGACAACGAATGATTATGAGACATGCCAAATGGATTGAACCCATCTGTACATAATCCAAGATACACGTTACGGGGTTTTTGGGCAAACAGAGGATGTTGAACTTGAAATTATTTCCACTCCGCCTCATTAGACGGATGACACATTTCTCCCTCCTTCATTTGGTGCTCCGCATGCCATCTTATTGCCGCTACAGGCTTCTCGCTTTGATACATTCTCTTCTGTCTGTCAGCGATTGGTAGATACCACATACGCCTGTAGGATACCCTGGTTCTACTTTGTCTCTCGTTCGGCTTCCATCTTGGGTTACCACAAAACCGACACTTTTCTTCCTTTTCTTCTTCTTTCCAGAAGATCATACAATTGTTCATGCAAACATCAATTGTACGATAGGGGAGGTCTAAATTGCGCATCAGTTTCTCTCTCTCGTTGTGTAAACATGTTGCCTTGTTTCCTTCTGGTAAATACTTTGTCATCATTTCACATATCAAATCCACTAAACTTTCACTCATATTATATTCTTCCTTGTTATGCAGGACCCAAGTAGTGAAGGATAACTACGAGTGACCTTCACGACAATCATAATAAAAAGGAATGTTGGCTAACAAGTAATAAAACTTTTTTGAATGATTACGTACAGGTTCTTCACTATTACTCGCGTAACCACGGAATGCATCATTCACCATATCCACATACTTATCTTCTACATTTTTATGACGATTCGGAACAACATAACTCGTTCCTATATCCAAACCGATTTCTTCTCCATGTTTATACCAAAAACAATAATCATGTATAAACTCGTAACCAAATAGTTGACCCAAAATTCCTTGTTCCGTGGTTTCCAGTTTTTCGTTCTTGCATCAACGACAAGGGCAGAAAAAATTCCCGCCATTGATCAGCGCCAAAGGCTGGTTTGTGCCAAGTTCCATAAATTGTGCCACCCCCATTGTGAAGGATGTTGAGAAATTGTATGTGGCATCATCAAACCTATTATACATCCACTCCCGATGGTTGCTATAATTATTGTATCCTCCCTCCATGCAACTAGATTTCCAAATTCTTTATGTTTCTACAAATGAAAATGGAGAAAGGGCTGAATTTCGACTATGTAGTCATAATTGGACGCTCCCATTAATTGTCGAAAATGCATGCGCATGAAACCGGTATACCTACCACAAACAAAAAAAATATAACAATACTATCTCATATATTTATTAAATCCAAAAATACTATATGATACGATCAATACCTGACTACATTGCGACATGAATAATGAGTTGAATATTAGTCATAAAAATAGCGACAAATAAACGACTTGGTTACTACTATACACGAAGTAGCGAATTAGTCGCTCATGTACTGACCAATTCACGACTTTTCTATGACTCTTCACATCAGACGAAAAATAGTCGTTATATCACCGACTAGCCTGCGACTATTGTTCCCGGTCTCGACAATGGTCGTTAATCAGTCGTAAATCGACGACTAAATTGCCGACAATCATTTTTGGTCGTATATCAGCGACTAACTAGTCAACATTTTCGTTGTCGCAAAATAGTAGCAATATTGTCCCCTAATATTCGCCAAATATTACGAATACAAGTATAGTCACAAGTTCCAGTAAACGTTGTTTTCTGGTAGTGTAAGGAGCAGAAGCTAAAGGTATTGGTAAATTTTCTTATGAACTAGTTTTCTTCTACAATATGTAATTTGTACCTTCAATTAAAACTATATATTTTGTATTTGATTTAAACTATGTATTTTGTATCTGAATTATAAATTAATTAAAATTTTCTTTTTAAATTAAATATATTTAAATTAAATTCATTTTTTCAGAAAATTAGGGTCGAAGAACCAAAAACATATGAATGAACAACAAATATTTTCGTTTAACTATAATACTATGTAAATGTCATCTATACATAATGAAAAAAATGTATAGATGACATTTACATAATGTTGCTATATAGCTGATTCACAATGCTGAGTAAATACTATTGTAGATTAACCTATTGTAGACATTAAAACGCTATTTGATATACCATGGATTTTAGGGTTTTTAACCATGGTATATGTCTTCTTATCGAGTCTTTTAGAGTCCTTTGTAGTCCTTTTATCTATGTTTTCAGGTCTAGGCACGTTTGGAGCGGATTTGGACATTATAACACATTCTGGAGCATTTTGGAGATTTAACCTGAGAGATAGAGTTCACTGGCGATATTTGATACTTGCATCGATCGACACACCTGTGGCATCGATCGATGCAGATGCGGATCAGACATTCTCGCGAGCGTTTTATCAAGAGTTTGGATATTGCACTTTTGCCCAGAAGTTTCTCATAATTACAAAGAAGCCCCAGCCGACTTTAGATCATTATATTAGGTATTTAAGCCATTGTTTAGGCTACGCTTTATTTTACTTTGAGAGAGTTTTAGGGGCTGATCTTGTACTCGAAAGAGAAGAGATTTCGAACCCCAGTTCTTTATTCTATTATATGCTATTTTGTTTTCTATTCATGATGTCTTCTGTTTCGATGATCATGTCTGAGTAGTTTACCTGTTAGGTTTAGGGATTCTCATTATGGATTTCATGGAATTATATGTTGATCAATCTGTAGGGATTCATATCTGTAGGTTCTTCATCTAGGGGTGTTCTTAATGCTTAATCTGAAGTAGCTATCCAGATTTATGATGTTAGGTTGATTTCCACAACGATAGTTGGTTAATTAGCTAGAAAGAACCTAGATGAGCAATTTGACTATTCGCAAAGAAATTTGGCTTAGGAGAACTGTGAACGAAAGAACTTTAGATTAATGCTTGTTTAGAACTCTAGAATTCGCAACGAAAGTTGGCTTGCTAGGTTGTTAGACAGAGATAGGATTCGCAACGAAAGTTGGCTTCTTATACTTCCGTGACTTCAGTTCTAGAATAGTTCTTAATTAGATCCCGATTGATTGATTTGCTTATGTTCCTGATTTCCTGAGAACTCCCTTGACCTGACGCTTTTCCTGATTGCTTACAAACCTCGATCTATTTACTTTTCTGTTGTTTGATTTACTGCTTACTTACTATTTACCTAGCTTAATCTGACGTTCCACAATCTATCGCAAGATCACGAGTCTCTGTGGATTTCGATACCCTATATACTACTGTCACGTCTGTGCACTTGCAGTGTAGATCTAGGGATTAAAACCTGATCGTATCAAGTTTTTGGCGCCGTTGCCGGGGACTCTTTTGAGTCTTCGATAGATTTGAACTTAGGGTTTAGACTAGGTTTTTCGTTTTTGTTTTTGGTTACTAATTTTTGTTTCTTTTCTTTTTCTTGCGTTTCAGGTACGCATGTAATCGCTCTGCATCGATCGACGTGGTCCTGTGTGTCGATCGTCACACCTTTTCGCACTGCATCGATCGACACAGTTTCGCGAAAGCACAAAGAAGAGATCCGTAAGGACGATGTGTCGGAATGATATTTTCAGTTCAGGGATTGACAGTTCACAGATAGCTGGGTTGAAGAACAAAGTTGACTATCTACATAGTCTTCTACTTGGAAAGAATGCGCAAGAAGCTATCAACTACGTCGGAGGGAATGGATTCTACAGTCAGGAATCTGCTTTTCATGAACCCTTCCAGCAACAGAGTAACTCCTTCTCGAGGAACTATGGTGTTTCTTCTTACCAAGCACCGCTTGCACCCACATATAAGAGCAGATTGGAAGCCATGATGGCGCAGTTTCTTGAGGGACAACAACAGATCGATGTGTCCTTAAACTCAAAGATAGATGCATTGTATGAAAATCTGAACGGGAAGTTTGAATCTTTTAGCACACATGCGAAGGAGCTAGATATCAAAATTCAACAAACAGCTGGAGCGATACAGAGGCAGAATAAAGCTGTAAAAGCTGAACAGAGGCAACATGTCAATGCTGTGATCACAGGAGATGAGATTGACTTGCTGGAAGAAGAAGATAGCATAATCTCGGATTTTCTGAGAGAATTCTGTATGACTGAGACAAGCATCGATCGACACAACTCGTGCATCGATCGACACAGTCCCGATACGTCTGATGAAATTGCTCGAAATCGCCTTGTGTTGATCGACACACAACGTGTATCGATCGACACATATCGCAAACGGGACCAGAACTCTGCAACAATCTCAGAACGAGTCTTTGAGCCTCAATTACCACATTCTAAGCCTCCTAAGCTGTCCAAACAGGAGCTATACGAAGCTAATTGCATGAAAGTGATGGAAAAGCAGCTGATTCAGATTTCAGAGAAGCTTCCAGACCCAGGAGCCTTTGTTCTTGACTGTTCCATCTCTAAGGGCAGATTCAAGCATTCTATGTGTGATTTAGGATCTGGTGTGAATCTCATGCCATACTCTGTGGCTAAGAGATTAGGACTTATGAAATTTCAGCCTACTAGGATCTCACTTATCCTAGCTGATCTATCAAAGAGGTACCCCGAAGGTGTTCTTGAGGATGTACCTATCAGAGTTGGAAAGTACTTAATTCCAACAGACTTTGTAGTACTGAAGTACAATGTTGAGCCAGAT
>CM058229.1:86102393-86202256 GCA_030180135.1 Orychophragmus violaceus | reverse complement strand
AGGCAGTGGTGGCCATGGCTCGGTTAACCCGGTTCAACAATTGGTTAACCAGTTCCAATTGGTCAATGATAGGTCAAGAATTAATCCCTATTCTAAACTGCAAGTGAACAGCAATGTCAAAGTAGTATATAGGGTTATCGAATCCACAGGGACACTTGGTCTCAATAGATCAGAACAGTAGAGACTAATACTAGAAAGAAAGCAATATGATTGAATAAAAAGCGGTGCGAGAAAGTAAATCAGTAGCAGAGATTAACGGTTGTGGAAGCAAGTAATTAAAAGCATCAAGCCTAGGGTATTCTCAGGAAATCAGACAAGCAGACAGTTCATTCAGCAAGGATCTAATTAAGCACAATTCTAGAACTCAAAACACAGATATAGAATTAACCAAATTCCTTTGCGATAATTCTCTAAGTCTAAGTGCAGCAAACCAAACTTTCGTTTGCGAGAACTAACAGATTAAACTAGCATTAATCCCAAGTTTGATATGTTCACAATTATCCTAAACCAAACTTACGTTTGCGCAAAGTTTAATTGCCCAATTTAATTAGTTCAGATTCCTAAACCCCACTTCCGTGACGTATTTAACAACCTAAGATCTAGATTCTAATTGATCAGGTTAGAACTAGCTTTAAGCACAATTAAATTGAAGAACAGATATAGTTTGAATCCTTAACTGAATTTGAACAAGTCTAGCAAGTCATGAAATCCTATGTGAGAAACCCTAAACCTAACTAGGAATCTACTCAGACATAGATAATGAAAACATAATCATAGAATGAATAAATTGCATAAAAGAATAAGAGTAAAAGGGGTTCGAAATCTTCTCCAAATACAGATGAAGTAATAGGTTCAGATCAGCCCCAAAAGCTCTAAAAATCCTCTGCTCTTAATTATGAAAGCGTAATGTAAAGCGTATCCAATTAAAACACTAAAAACTCTATTATATAGGTCTAATCTCGGCCAGGGGCTTCTTTGTAAATATCAGGAACTTCTGGATCAAAGTGCAATATCTTGATTCTTCTAAACCGCCGAGTTTTGGCCCATCTCGCTGGTGCATCGATCGATGCTAGAGTGCAACGATCGACACCTTTCTCTGTTTCGGACAGTGAACTCCATCTCTCGGCCAAACACTCCAAAAATCTCCAAAATGCTCCATTATCTCCAATTCAGCTCCAAACCTGATTATACCTGTAAAAGACTCTAAAAGAACACAAAAGACACTAAAAACACAACTATATCATGGCATAAAACCGGTAAAAACCATGATATATCAACTCCCCCACCCTTAGCCTTTGCTTGCCCTCAAGCAAAACATAGAACTAAAACATGGTGAAGAGGTTTGAAAACTCTTCAGAAACTCATTTCATCCTAGAAGCTACAATAC
This sequence comes from Orychophragmus violaceus, assembly GCA_030180135.1. Classification (NCBI taxonomy): domain Eukaryota; kingdom Viridiplantae; phylum Streptophyta; class Magnoliopsida; order Brassicales; family Brassicaceae; genus Orychophragmus; species Orychophragmus violaceus. The sequence continues at coordinate 86,200,869 of CM058229.1, read as the reverse complement.
TCAGATTCCCCTTAGTAAACCACTGCAAAAATCAATCACAGGATATCAAGACCACAATGTACTTCCCCCACACTTAGCAACTGTCCTAGGTAAACTCCACAATCACATTCAAGCATTCAAATTCTCCCTACTGACTTCTGCAAGTATTTAAGTGCGGTCTCACCTAAGGAGTATCGATCAAAGGGCACATGGATTCTTACCTTATCAGCTCTAGACCACCATACTATCTTTCTCTAGTCCCTTTCTTCTCTTTCCCTTCTTTAACAACTGATTTTTCCCCACTGGGTATCATTTTATTTTTTTTATCAGTGTTCTTCCCGTTATGGGGTGTACTTTGGACACATTCCATGGATCACATGAGAGATAATAGTGTTTGCTACTATTCCCATGACCACTTCGGAGTTACTAACTCATCCTCAGTTTATTATATTTTTTTTTTACTTTATAGAAGGGTAGAAGGGAACTAAATAGGATAGGTTGACAGGTTGTGTCATAACTAACAGGGAATCCGACACAAAGTATACCAAGCCCTTAGGTGAGAAATCTAAGTCAGTATTAAATTGAAGTCAGTAAAGGATCCTCTGATACCTGAAGTGATGTGGGTGTTCCCAGTAGGTTGATCTGTGATGGGGTTTTCTAATAGTCATAGATAGATCCTGCAACTTCATCCCAATGGTTACTTAAGTTCCTGCAAGTCTTGTAAATCTTCTCAGAAAATCATAGTTTCTTACTTAAACAATTTTGACTCAATAAAAGAAAAAAAAATTTGAAAAACGGACTGACTCTTAAGAAAACAGAAAACAAAAGTCAGTAGCACCTCCCCCACACTTAAGACACACTGTCCCCAGTAGTGTCCAGCGAAGGATCGGTAGAAAGAAAATAAAAAATTGAAAAGGTGAAATTATGTCTGTCGGGTTACCTCTATCGCTCAGGCATCGACCGATGCACTAAGTGCATAGTGCATCGACCGTTACTTGGCGATTTTCGTGTATGGTCGATCGTTGCTCAGGACCGCAACGATCGCTGCAATGCGATTCCTTTCGTGTTGTGACGATCGACACAGAAGTGTGTCGATCGTTGCACTGCGATTTAACCGAGACCTGCAAACATAAACTCACCTGAAACAAAAACAAACGTAAAATCCTAACAAAAACACCAAAAATTAAGTAGAAAAACACCAGTACCTAATGGTGGGTTGCCTCCCACCCAGCGCTTGTTTAAGGTCAATAGCTTGACCGGACGGATGGGAATTTTCAAGTACCAGGAGGTCCTGACAGAGACTTTTTCTGTCTCTGTTCAAGTCTCCTCATCCAAGGTGGTGAGTAGGCTGTTGCGGAATGCTCATGTCCAAGAAAAGATGGAGTGAAATGTGCTCCAGGATCTATAACCATGGTATGATCAGGCTGCTCAAAATCTGCGTCCCTTATGGTGAATGTCTGCCCATCTATCAGTGGCTTTCGCAGCTTATCCATCTCATAGTGCAGTGGTTCATCTCCCAGATGGAGGGTCTATCAAGTTGTTCCTAACATCAATCAACGCTCCTGCTGTAGCCAAAAAGGGTCTCCCAAGCAATAATGCTTCATCCGGATCACAGTCATATCTCAGCACAAGGAAGTCCGTTGGAACTAAGTAGTTTCCAACTCTCACCGGAATGTCCATAAGGAGTCCTTCAGGAACTCGTATGGACTGATCAGCTAGGACAAGAGAAGTCCTAGTAGGAGTAAAATCCAACATACCCAGCTTCTCTGCCACAGAGTAAGGCATCAAACTTCCAGCAGCTCCTAAATCACACAGAGAACGCCTAAAGCTATCCTCAAAGATAGAACAATCCAGCACAAAGACTCCAGGATCAGATAGCTTCTTCGGGACCTTAGTTAGCAGAACATCACTAATATGCTGAGGAACTATTATCACCCAGTCTTTCAGATCATCATCCAGGGGCAACATCTTGTTCAGGTACCTTTGCACACATGGATGATAAGGTGGATCATCAGAAGTTGGAATTTCTTCCAATTCTTCACCAATCCCTTCTAATTTCTTCAGCTCTTCAATCTCTTGCCTAATCACTTCAGACACTGAGGAGTGTTGTCTAAAAATCTGTTCGTAGATCTCCTGTTGAGTAATTTCAGAGGCTCCATTGAACAGGCGATCAAGCTCCAAGTCAGCATCTATGCCATTATCATCCGACAGCTCTGTCTGTTCTCGCCCTGCAACGACCGACACTAAGGGTGTGTCGATCGTTGCCATCCCGACGGGTGTATCGATCGGCACAGATGTTGCATCGATCGACACACTACAGCAGATTTCACCCGAGAGTTTTTCACAAATATCCGAAAATTCTTGTTCTGTCACCAACTCAGCTGTGCTTAGCTCAAATCTTTCACCTAGGTGAGATCCATCATTAATGTACACAGACCAGGCCTTAACATGAGTGTCTGCCACTCCTTTTCCCTTCAGTGAGCTGAACATCTGGTTTACCTGAGTGTCCAACTGCTTCAAGTGAGTGCTCATAGACTCAAATTTCCCATTGAGGTCTTCATAGACAGCGTCTAACTTCTTGTTGCAGTCCACAGAAATCTTGGTCTGACTCTCAATCAGTTGTTCCATCATAGCCTCCATTTTGCTCTCATGGGCTGTAGGTGCAGGAGGAGTCTGATAGGATGTAGATCCATAGGTTCTCTGAGTACCTTGTCCATAGGTCTTCTGAAAACCACCAGTCTGTCCTCCATTGGAGAATCTGTTCCCCTGTTGATTACCAAATCTATTACCTTGGAAACCAGAACCTCCTATGAAATTCACATCTTCTTCCTGAGTTTCCTCCTCAGTCTGAATCACCTCTACATCTTGGGCAAAGTGGACAGCTTTCTTACTTGTCAGGAGATTGTAGACTGTGTCCAATCTGGATCTTATATTAGCTATATCAGAATTCTCTACAGTTCCACCAGATTTCTTCCTCCTTTCATCCATTGTCTTGCAACTGTTGCTGCCAATCAGGTTCTCAATCAACTGCTTAGCTTGTGTAGGAGTCCTGGTGTTGAAATTGGCATTACTGGAATTATCCAGCGCAGTCTGATAAGGGAGATCTATGCCTCTGAAGAAAATACCAATCAGCTGTACTTCTGTGAATCCATGGTGTGGACAGTCACGCTGATACTGCTTAAATCTCATCCAGGCAGTCTTCAAGGGCTCCACAGCTCCTTGGGAAAAGGTGAGTATGTCCTGTCTGGACTGATCCGAGCGCGCATCATCATAAAAGTGACGCAGGAACTCACTCTTTAAGGCTGCCCAAGTAGTATACTGACCAGGTGCCAGTTGTCTCAGCCATGCACTAGCGTCTCCAGCAAGACTGTGCGGAAATAGCTTAAGGAACAGATAGTCCGGGCATACTCCTTCATACTTCATGCCAGTGACTATGTCCTCAAACTTGTCAATGTGATCCATAGGCTGCTCTGCTTGAAGACCATGAAAAGCAATCTGTCTCATCAGCTGGTAGTAGATGGTCTTTACCTCAAAATCATTCCTCTCAAAAGCAGGAAGCACTAGAGCTGCTCGGTTTGCATGAAACTCGTCAGGTCTGTTGTAATCAGCTAGTGTCCTCTCATGAACCACCATCTCTCTACCTTGGGCCTGTCCTTGACCCTGGGTTTCGGTTCAGCTCCTGTTGCTGTTGCTCAGGAGGATCAGGGATGACATTCCCTTCAGCATCAACCCGATTCCCAGCAGCATTGTACGGGTTGTTATCTTGGTCCCTCAGGGTACCTTCAGCATCTGGTATCAAGATCAGACGTTCTCGAACCATTCTCTCTCTCTTTTCTCTTCTGATAGTCCTCTCTAGACGTCCAAGTTCCTCTAGTCCGAGATTAAGCAAGCTCGAGTTCGGATTACTTCGAGTTTTCTGCGTTGGCATAAACTGTCTGTAATCGTCCAGCAACGATCGATGCTATCAGTGCAACGATCGATTCAATCTCAGAATCGCCTAGTGACGATCGACGCAAAGGGATGCAACGATCGACGCAAGGCGAAATTCGTACCTGCGACAGAAAGAATCAGAGAAAAAGTTAGTAAAATAAAAACAAAACGAAAAAAAGCAAAAACAAAAAGAAAAATTTCTAGTAAAAACCCTAAGTTCGGTCCTATCGAAGACTCTAAGAGTCCCCGGCAACGGCGCCAAAAACTTGATAGGTCAAGAATTAATCCCTATTCTAAACTGCAAGTGAACAGCAATGTCAAAGTAGTATATAGGGTTATCGAATCCACAGGGACACTTGGTCTCAATAGATCAGAACAGTAGAGACTAATACTAGAAAGAAAGCAATATGATTGAATAAAAAGCGGTGCGAGAAAGTAAATCAGTAGCAGAGATTAACGGTTGTGGAAGCAAGTAATTAAAAGTGTCAAGCCTAGGGTATTCTCAGGAAATCAGACAAGCAGACAGTTCATTCAGAAAGGATCTAATTAAGCACAGTTCTAGAACTCAAAACACAGATATAGAATTAACCAAATTCCTTTGCGATAATTCTCTAAGTCTAAGTGCAGCAAACCAAACTTTCGTTTGCGAGAACTAACAAATTAAACTAGCATTAATCCCAAGTTTGATATGTTCACAATTATCCTAAACCAAACTTCCGTTTGCGCAAAGTTTAATTGCCCAATTTAATTAGTTCAGATTCCTAAACCCCACTTCCGTGACGTATTTAGCAACCTAAGATCTAGATTCTAATTGATCAGGTTAGAACTAGCTTTAAGCACAATTAAATTGAAGAACATATATAGTTTGAATCCTTAACTGAATTTGAACAAGTCTAGCAAGTCATGAAATCCTATGTGAGAAACCCTAAACCTAACTAGGAATCTACTCAGACATAGATAATGAAAACATAATCATAGAATGAATAAATTGCATAAAAGAATAAGAGTAAAAGGGGTTCGAAATCTTCTCCAAATACAGATGAAGTAATAGGTTCAGATCAGCCCCAAAAGCTCTAAAAATCCTCTGCTCTTAATTATGAAAGCGTAATGTAAAGCGTATCCAATTAAAACACTAAAAACTCTATTATATAGGTCTAATCTCGGCCAGGGGCTTCTTTGTAAATATCAGGAACTTCTGGATCAAAGTGCAATATCTTGATTCTTCTAAACCGCCGAGTTTTGGCCCATCTCGCTGGTGCATCGATCGATGCTAGAGTGCAACGATCGACACCTTTCTCTGTTTCGGACAGTGAACTCCATCTCTCGGCCAAACACTCCAAAAATCTCCAAAATGCTCCATTATCTCCAATTCAGCTCCAAACCTGATTATACCTGTAAAAGACTCTAAAAGAACACAAAAGACACTAAAAACACAACTATATCATGGCATAAAACCGGTAAAAACCATGATATATCAGTCAACGACCAGTTTAATCCGGTTTAGCTAAAGTTGGTTCAGTAGGGATTTGTTCAGCAACGGTTTGGTTTGGTTCAGGCGTGTGTAAACTTGGTTTAAGGAAAGTCAATGCTCGGTCGGTCATCGATCAACGGTCAACATGGTCAACGCCGGTCAACGGTCGGTCAACGCCTGTTAATGCCGGTCAGCGCGTAGTCAACCGCTGGTTCTTGTTCAGGTTATCTCGGAGTTGTTCGTGATTGGTTCATGAGGTTCGGGAAAGGTTAGGGGTATCAGTTGCTCGGTCTCGGGAGTTCACATCCATCACATCTGTCATCCGCGCACATATGCACTGTGAGTCGATTAATTACGCATTATATAGGACATATAGACCCGGGAAATCTTTAAACCGTAGTTTAGAAATGCATGCATGTTGAATGAATCTACTGATTGGTTAAATGAATAATATCGGTTTAATTGATAACGCGAATCGGGTTTATATACGCATGTTAGATAATTAGTTGATAATTTTGTTAATCCGTTTTTTGCTCGTTGATTGATGCATTCATATAGACTGGCAAGTTTAGGACGTATATGCATATATATTCTATTAAGAACGATACTAAATGAACCTATATACGGGAATTAAGACTGTATTAAAAATACGGATTAAAACACTTAACAAACCTTATAGAATATAATAATGGCTCGGTTAGGATTATTAGGCGGGTTAATGGGATAATAACAATGAGATGTTGGGTATTAGTAATTTTACTAATCCTAAACCGACAGATTGAAGAGTTTATTAAAAGACATTTAGGAAAGATAATTAAAAGGTTAATTAAGTGAGCCGTCTACGGATTTAGCAATCCGCTAATCCCAAGGTAGCGGACTAAGTGAATGGAAAGTTCTTAATAAACTTAAAAGGCATGAATTAATCTGGTAGTTATGTGTTGTGGCTTGATGTTGTGTGCTTTTGTGCAGGCTTGTTTATTGGACTACTCCGGTGTTGGGCCAGGAAATCATGTCATGGGACCGGGTGTAATACCCTGTATCGAGAATTGGTCAACGGGCAGTCAAGAAGTCAACGAGGGGCATTTTCGTAATTCCAGAAGATGAGGGGTATTTTGGTAATTTTACCAAAATATGAGCCGGAAGCTAAGACGGGATTATTTTTACAGAAATAATACATTGAGAAGACCGATAATGTGGAGACGGACCATAGATGAGTTTTTCGAATTATCAGGAAAGAAACCGATAAAACCGAAGAAACTTGTAAAATCTATTACCGGAGCTACGAGTGTCAGTTTGAAGGGATTCAAATTTCTAAATTCTTATAAGAGCATCTGGAATCTGAAAATGAGGCTTCATGGATTGATAGAAGCATCTAAATAGTTTTAAAAATATTAAACATAAAACCGGTTTTTCCGAGAAACCGATACAATGTTCGGGCAAGCGATAATACCCTCTAAAGGCCACCACAAAATATGAGATTTTTTCCACAGCCCCATTAGAAGATTTAGAAGCTATGATTAAAAGGATTCAGCAAGATTCAATGCCTAAATTAAGTTATAAAATTTAGATCATTAATGGGTAATTAATGACTAAAAACTTCAAAATAAATTCAAGGGAGCTTGGGCTTGGTTTAAGATGATCAGAGATGATATATGAAGTTATTATGGACATAATTCAAGCCCATGAAGAGGCTTGGGCCACGAAAATTCTGCAAGAAGAAAGAAGAGGCCTTGTTATGTTTTGGTTCAATGACACCTACAAGAGGTTTTGGGGCCTAAACATAAGGACTTCTACATGGGCTTTGCATAGGTGAAATGGATACCAAACTGAGCTATTTGTGGCCCTGCATGAGAGAGGAGGTGTGGCATGAGAATAAGGGAGAAGAGTGGATGGACACATGGCTTTCTCTAAGTCTCCTTGTGTTACTATAAAAAGGAGGTGAGGCCTCCTCATTTCTACACACCAACCCAACAAAAACAAGAGAAGAAGAGAGAAAGAAGAGAAGGAGATTAAGAAAGGTGTGGTAGAAGAAGGAGGAGAAAGAGAAGAAGAAGAAGCCGAAGGAGGAGAAGGAGGAGGAGAAGGAGAGGAAGAAGAAGCCGGGGAGAGAGAGAGAGAGAGAGAGAGAGAGAGAGAGAGAGAGAGAGAGAGAGAGAGAGAGAGAGAGAGAGAGAGAGAGAGAGAGAGAGAGAGAGAGAGAGAGAGAGAGAGAGAGAGAGAGAGAGAGAGAGAGAGAGAGAGAGAGAACCAGAGGAAAGAGAGAGAGAACTGTAGGAGAGAGAAGATGGTCCGGAGGCTCGATCATAATCATTCGGTCAACGGTACGGTAAAGTGCGGGTCAAGGTCGGGTCAAAGCAACGGAGGTTCGGGATAGCGTCGGGTTTGTGTCGGGTCTCGTTGTTCCGCTAGTTTGTCAATCTGTCTGTCCGTCGTCATAACACTGTGAGTCGTCTAATTGTGTCTTGCATTTAGTTAAGATCATATAGACCCGTAGTTGATAAACCATAATTTAGATTGCATACCCGATTGATTGAATTGGTTAGAACGGCTAGGTTGATTTAGTAACTCGGTTAATCAATGAGATGGTTAGGGTGAGGGATGCATGCTAGTTCGCTTATATCCGTAATTGTTGATAGTTCGTTAGTGCTTGATTGGGGGTTGCATTAATTTATTGATAGTTCGTTGATTTCTTGATTGGGTGATGCATACATATAGAACGTCATGCTAGGACATATATGCGTGTATAAGTATTTAAGAACGTATCTAAAGGAATCTATATACGGGAAAGTATGAGTTGATTAAAATACGGTTAAAATACATATTGCACTTAGAATATAGTAATGGGGTGGGTTAATTAGTCGGGTTAATGGTAATGAATGAAAGTTAGTGAATAATGAGATGTCGGGGAGTTAGTAATCTTACTAACTCTAAACCGACAGATCGAGGACGTATTAAAGCTACTTAGGAGGTGATAAGTAAAGAAGTGGTGTGATTGATGGACCGTCTACGGGATTAGTAATCCACTAATCCCAAGGTAGCGGATTGAATGAGTAAGGGTTAAGGATTGAATGAGTAAAGGTTAAGGAGATAGTAAAAGACTAATAAACCTAAATCATTGTTTGTGTGGTGTTGTGAGTATTGCTTGTGTGATTGTTTATTTCGGTGTTGGACCGAGTAGACTGTTGTTTGTGTGATTGTGCATCTACTTCGGTGTTGGGCCGAGTAGACTGTTGTTTGCTTGTTTGTGTATATACTTCGTTGTTGGGACGAGTAGACTGTTGTTTGCTTGTTTGTGTATACTTCGGTGTTGGACCGAGTAGACTGTATTGGTAGACACTTACTCTGGTGTGGGACCGAGTAAGTGTAAGGTCGGGTGATGTGGAGGTTGATGATAGGACTTGCGGGACGGGATTGATTGGGGATTGAGATAGTAGTTCTAGTTAAACTTGTTGGTGTTGCGTGATAGAGTCTCAGTGAGTGTGCTTGTTTACATTGCTGTTATAGGACTCTATAGGGTGCGTTAGAGATGGCGTTCCGGTACTTCCTGCCCGATTGGATCCTCGGGAGTTGAGAACCTGGTCAATTCACGTACCTTTGGTAGTGGTTATAGCAGGTGTTAACTTATGGAGTGGTGTCTGTAGGTGTGCGGTCCGGAGAATACGGGGTCGCGTCCTAGGGCCGGACTGCATGGAAACTCGGGTTGCCGGGGGTAAATTGAGTCACCGTGTATCGATGGACAGAGAACGGTGTCCTAGTCGAGTACTACGTGTTTTGTCTAGGAGTCGTGAGAGGTTTTAGTTACCGTGGGGTAGCTAAGAGGTCCCGTGGAAGTTACCGAGTTCGCATAGTGGGCACAGATGGTGTGGAGATTGCGTTAGAGATGTGATAGATAGATCGAGTTTAATCGAGAGCATGTACCGCAGTGTTCTCGATTCCCTTGGTTACTTTTGTGTTGTTGTGTTGAATGCTTGTGTGTTGTGGAGCTCATCACGTCTTGGTAGCACGTGATCAGCTATTGTACTTGATTGTTATTTTGGGTTTGTGCGGGATTATTAGATTGTTAGCAGCCTTTAGTGGGGAGCCGTCTCACTGGGTAATCTTAGATTGCTCATTAGAATCTTTTTGTGTTTTTCAGGTTGGCGTAGCTCGGCGGACTCGTAGGATACTCGGAGTAGTCTTGGGTTGGCATTGGGTATTGGCTATTTACACATTTCAACTTTATTTTTGGTTTCGGATTTTGTTGAGAGCTCTCTAAATGATTTGTACTAGACCGTATATTTTTATGAATAAGATTTATCTTTTTAAAGTAATAAAAACGGAATAATTCCCTGATATACGGTTTAGTCCGAACCGAACACAACTCGTGGAAGCGGTGCGGGTTGAAAAGCCTCGTATCGTGGAAAAGAGGTAAACGGAGTCAAAGGTGGTTTTGTTCAAGCCTTTGTCTCAAACCGGACTGTATCTGGCTTTCGTATTGTGACAAACTCTTCTCGTATGACTGCTCGGGTTCGATCGCTCATGTTCTTGTTTGATTGTTGGCTGGTCAACTCGTCGGTCAGCAGAAAACGAGAAGGGGGCGTTACAGCGGGTAAGTTTGGTAGTTACCTAATCCGGTATAGAATTGGATAAGGTTGGTGGTGGTGATTGAATAGGAAATGCGGGATAAATTGAGTGTTGTATTTACTTTTGTTTGACCTTGACGGTCTTGGGTTATGTGTTAGAGTCCCATTGAGTCTGCGTGTTTACTTTACTGCACTAGGACTCTAGGGTGCGTTAGATCCCGTAAGTCTAAGATTGAAAGAGTTCTGGTACTTCTGACCCGATTGGATCCTCGGATAGTTGCCTGACCGGTTCACGTGGTGAATATGGCTATGGTTTGAACCTACTGAGTGACGCTGGTAGGTGTGTGGTCCGGAGAATACGGGTTCATGTCCTAGGACCGTACTGCATGGAAACTTAGGCTATAAAGGGGTAGCCCAAGTCGTTGTGTATCAATGGACCGAGAACAATGTCCTAGGTCGTAGGACTTCGTGTTTACGTCTAGGTGTCGTGGGTAGTTTTAGTTACCATGGTGGTAGCTAAGTACTCTCGTGGAAGTTACCGAGTTTGCATAGTGGGCCCAATGGTGTTAGAGTTGGTTTTCCAGATAGATAGATCGAGTCTAATCAAGGGAATGAGCCGCAGTAACTTTGATTCCCGTAGCCTTTATTATTGTTATAGAATGCTTGTGTGTTGTGGTCTTATCACATCACGGTGGCATGTGATAGGCTATTTCTTTCTTTATGATTATTATTTTGTTTTGGGGCGGGATTAGTATTCGTAGGCTAGATTAGAAGTCTTTAGTGGGGAACCGACTCGCTGGATGATTCTAGATCACTCATTAGACTCTTTTTGTTGTTTTCAGGTTTAGCAGCGACAGACGTGGGAGGTCCTCGGTGTAGTTTTGGAATTGCTTGCGGGCCAGAGTTTTTGGTTCGGTATTTTTTGTGATTTATTTCGGTTTGAATTTTCACGGCGCCTATTTATATTTTGATTGTTTGTACGTAGATTTAAATAGGCAAATTGTTTGTAAAAGACTTAATTACTTAGAAATGAAATCGCTTCTCTGATATTTGGTTTAGTCCAAACTGAAACAACTCGTGGAAGTAATACAGATTGAAAAGCTTTGTACGTGGAAACGAGGTAAACAGGGTCAAGGGCGGTTTGGTGTGAGCCATTGTCTCAATCCGGATTGTCTCTGGCTTTTTACTGTGACGGACCTTTCTCGTTTGGCTTGCTCGGATTCGACCGGTCATGTTCTTGTTTGATTGTTGACCGGTCAGCTCGTCGGTCAGCGGATAACGAGAAAAGGGCGTTATAGAGAATCAAAAAGAAATGTTAGTCTATTAGCCGATTGCGGGTGAACTTCCTCAAAAATTTCATGTGCTGATTTCCTAGCTCTGGCCGAGCTATTAACTTCTCCACTTCTCTGGCTGGGAGGGGGTAAAGGTTGATCTCTTTGGGGAATCGGCGGAAGAGTTCTGGAGTATTGCGATATGTGGCTAAGTTCAGATGATCCTCGGTTGGTTTGAGCAGTCTCAGATGCTCGATAACGGGAAGGAAAAGCTCCCCTATTTTGATTTCTTTATTGATCTTCTGCTCTTGGGTAGTTGCTAAAGTGAGCATGATCATTGAAAGCAGCTTTGTTCTTCCTTTCTACATGACCTGAAGATCTTATGTAGGAGGAAGCTTCCTGATTCAAAGCTTTGTCCCCATAGCGACCAGAAGATTCATGTGAACTTTTGGAGGCTTTGTCCCCTGATGGTCTGCTAAACTGGTCAAATCGATGAGATCGACTAATGCCTCTTATGAGCATTACCCTGTCGCTTGAGCGGCTGGAAGATTCAGACCGTCTGTTGAGGTTGGTTGGTTTATGCTTTTCCAGGATTCTTAGTGTATTTTGTTGACTGATTTTATGCGTTGAATACGAGGATGGATTTTGGTTTGATTTCTTTGGACATGTAGCTTCTTCATGATCGAGGTAATGACAGAATAAACAATGTTTCTTATATTCCACTTCAACGGCAATAATTTTAGCAGAGGGCATACAGATTGGAAGTTTCATTTCTAGTGGTTTCAAGCCATTGGTAAGAACTCGGACACGACCTTTTGGTATATATATCCTTGTTGATAACTTCACCGAGCTCATCGCCAATCGCCTGCAAGTTTTCCTCGTTCCAGAAATGCAGAGGCAAGCCGTGGAATTGTACCCATAACAGAATCATGCTCAGGAACGTATTGTAGATGATTGGTTTTAACTTCTGAAGGATAAGCATCCATCGTTTGTATTGGTATGGATATCGACGGAGAATGGACTATAGATCATCCTCATTTTTTAAACGGAATAGAATGAGTTCAGGCTTAAGCTCACGACCCGTCACCTCTGTTTCCAGATTCCAATACTGGATAAGCTAGTCCACAACCCAAATGGGTTTTTGGATCGAAGGATTTGTGATCCTTCCTATAAGAGTACGCTGATTTTCTTCCCTAAGGCTCACATTGTCACTTGACGGAATAATAATAGGTGCACGTCTTCTGGGGGAAGGAAGTTTCGTATCCCACTTCTCTTTCTATTCTCTTGAGTAATGTCTCGACTTGGTTGAGTAGTTATTCTAAAGGCGGAAAGTTGAGGGTTTGGAGACGTTCGCAGCTTTGAGTTTACGAGTGGTTGGAAGGCAGAAAAATCTTCAAACAGAGATAAATAATGCAAAGTTTATATCTAAGACAGAGGGTAGTGAAACCGGAGGCAGCTTGAGTAAGATATAACTTGGTGTTAGGTGAGATTGAGGATTCGAGGTGAAGTTGGCGGAAACAAAGAGATCCTCACACAGAGGTAACCAAAACAAAAACAACTTGACCACAATATCCTTCACGAGGGGTAGTCGTATCCTTCACGAGGGGTAGTCGTTAGGGCTGCAGATTTATCAGTATCATTTCGTTGGACCTCTTCTTTTTAAGAGATAGGGGCTACATTTTCTATTACCACCGTTTTAGTCCGACGAAAGGCTTGATAGAGTACCAAATGTGTGTGTACGTCGACATAGTGGGAATGAGTGGATGCAGTTCGTCGGTTTAAAGTTTTGAAATCACCATAATTTTTTTGGATCTGGCCAGAAAAAGGTAGTTGCAGTTGAGACTCCAATTTAGGCGACCAGTCTTGGAAGGGAGACGGTGGATATCTCAGATCTGAAAGCAACAGTACTCATCTCGAAAGATGCACTTGGAAACATGTCCGTACTAGGTGAGAAAAACTCCTACTATATATATATAAAAAATTAGAACAACTACAATGACAATTTTAAAATGATAATTATATTCATTTTACTTGCATCACACCTTGACAATAAGTTCTACTTGCATCATATTGGAGATTTATTTTAAAACTTGTCTCTAGAAATTGCAACTCTACTGTAAAATAATTAGTTAACCATTTGGTCAGCCATTAGAATAAAAAACACTTCCAAATATTTTTCATATTTAAGTTTTTTTTTTTTTCACTGGAAAGATTATATTTATAGGACTTAAACACAAGAGTTTCAATACAAAACCCAAACAGCGGGCAACTAAAAGTCCAAACAACGGACAACAAAGCCTAAACAACAGGCAACCAAAACCCACATATCGGGCAACCAAAGCCTAATCAAAAGGCAACTTAGAACCTACAACTAAACAAGCATAATCGATAAAATCCAAACATAGAAAGAACGAGTTAAACTTGCGAGACCAAATCCTTGCGAAGAGACTTGAGCGAGAATTACCGAAGCAGCCCACGGCCCACCAAACGATAACACCAACTTCCTAAGACACGACACAAACCTAAAAACCTAGACTTCATAACCCGCAAAGACGGAACCTAAGAAAGTTCCAACAACTCTTCCGGATACGGCAGAAACGCACTCCTCGCGCTCGGATAACCACTAAATAGAAGCCCAAAACCAAACCCAAATCTCACCAGACAAGGGACAACGAAGCCAAACCACCCAAGCAACCCCGAACCCCAAAGGACACGGAAAGAAAACTGACTGGAGAGCACTCACAGAAACCTTCGCGAAGAACCATAGACCCACAACCTAACAAGCCAAACACAAAAGCGAGCTGAAGCACCGGAGGAGGCTACGGATTCGGCGGCTTTCACTCCACGGCCACACACAAATCGAACCAGGCGAAGCAGAGACGACCGGCGGCTCGCGGCGAGAAGGCAGAGGAGACAACGAGAAGACAGACTGGCCAACCGTCGTTTATGGCCGATCGAGCTAGAAAAGGAGACATCTACAAGACAGGCGACGAGTCACACCCTCCCCGGCGACGAAAGAGACAGCCGGCCGGGGAGATAACGGAACGGGATGAGGCGTCGGCGGCTCGCCTCGGGAGTGGTGCCTGTAAGAGAAACTAGGTACGGTTATATGAAACTGTAAAATCTTTTCATATTTAAGTTAATAAAATATTTTCATATTCAAACTAACAAAACTCAATGAAACCATGTAAAATAAGAAGATTAATCAGTAAAATTCTATAACAAAATCACCATGGATGATAATAACACCAAGCAGATCCTTTTCGTTGCAGCCATGGTTTAAAATTATTTGATCATGTCCAAAAATCCTTTGGTAAATATATGGCTATATTCCTCCATGTATGATAATCTATAAATTGTAAGTAAAAAAAAGTAATGGTTGTTTTATAAGATGCAAAATACCAAGCATAAAAACTCACATATCTCTTCATTGGTTCAAAAGAATACTCATATTAAGTAAGAGAAGCAACTGGTAGGATATAGATATTCGTCTCTGTTAGTAGTATGGACGCAAGTTCTTGGAACAAAAGGATGAGAGTTACACTTCCATCGGTCTCAAATAGATCAAATGAACAATATAGTTTTAACTTCTTCAAGGCTTCGTCTCTTCACCTTTGCATATTAACTAGAGATCTAATGTCCACTCATAACATACTCAGATGAATTATCAAACGAATGGCTTATTTGGTCAATGGTCGTATATACATTACTCTCTGGATTATTTTATTGCTAGACTTCTTGACTAACTTTGCTGCAATTTATATTTCTTGGCCTATATAAACATCATCCTACAATGGTTCAAACTGCAATCAAAAATCATTGTTAGCAGAAAGTTGCAATGGCAACCAAACGATCATGCTCAGCCATCCTCCTTTATGTTCTTGTACTTGCTTTGGTCTTCTCTCCAATCCTTCCATGTCAGGCAGCTCGAGCGCACTTAGATGGTAAGCTAATACTTTCGAACTAACGTTCCTTTTCGGTTTTCTGTAAGGTGAATCATTTGATTTCTGACAGTTGAAGGGCGTATGCTGCTGAGAGTACCACGAGTACCACCGCCGGCACCAATTCGTTTTTGTCCTGCATGTGCGTGTTGCGCACCGGCTCCACGAGGTTCTTGCTGCCCTTGTCGATGCACCAATGATCCCTAAAAATTATAAGTAGCTTTTTTGTGCTTATATCTGTATATTCATATTTATATTTGAATAAACAATCGAAAGATTAAGCTCTCTTTGGAATGATCACTCACGCCATTGTACCTTTTGATTATCATATGATATATCCTCTTTTAATTGACCCAATTATGATAGTCCAACAAAGGGTTTATTATCGTTTTAGAGTGGAATTAAGTTCCAAAGGAACCGATAATAACCATCATCTTAAAAAGGCCTGTTAGGATTCAACATTTAAATTTTAAAAGAACCAATATGAATATGTCAAAGTGTAATGATCAACGCACTCATGACGATTAATTTTAAGTTGGAATCTGATGATAAATCTAAATTTAACACATTTCGTATAGTTATTCAGATCCATCATCACCGCTCTCAATCTCTATAAAAATATAACATAAAGAAAAAAAAGAATCGGTAGAAAGAAGAACAAGTGTTTTCTAGTCCATGTTACTTTGTTCCCATGTCCTAATAAACAAATTTAGCTACAAAGTCAACTTGAGTACGATTATTCAACCAATGACCAACTCCTTGATTAATGTAAAATATTGATAGTCTACTCTTCAATGAAACAAAATCTAATAGTAAATAATAGAACCGATAAACTAAGAACCAAAAAATCAATTATACAGAACGACGACAAATTGGACAGCTCCGCTTGCGTGTAAGCCAAGAATCCATACAAAAACGATGAAAAACATGTCCGCATTTTTTAAAACACATCGTTTACCGCCTCTTCTCCCTCTTGTTCGATATCTTTGAACTTTAGGACTTTCCTCTGTCCGGTTTCAATGTCTTGGGAACTGTGAACTTCTAGGGCTTGTCTCGGGAGGTAATTCTGACGTGCAATAACTGCGACAGCAACAAAATACTATGATGATAATTAGAATCGGTCTTCAGTTTTTTTTTTTTGTTAATCCAGGGGTAGATCCAGACCAAACAGTCCAGATTAATCTCCTGGACTCAGTCAGGTCGCAGGTCAGCTTTACCTGGGAGGGTTTTCCCTGGGCCTTTGGCCCAGTACCCGCGTTAGGTGTCCAGAGGAGGCATGTTAATTTCCGTATGGGGGAGAATCGAACCCAGATGGTGGTAGCCACCACAGGCCCATCCTTCCACTTGGACTAACTCGTCCGAACAAGGTCTTCAATTATATGTGGAAAAAAACTAGCTATTTATACCGTGTTGGACTACCTCATCCGGACAAGCTAGGAAAAAAACTTATGACCGATTTATATAATTTTATAATAATTTAAAATCTTAAAAATTAAATTATATGTGGAAAACCTCTAAATATTTTAAAATACACACACTATTTCTGAAATATAGTCTCATTTTCTGAAACTTAATAAATTCTAAAAGTTCTGTAGACATAATTATACCCCCAAAAAATTATTTAAACAAATGAATCACTATGCATGAATAAAAAAAAATTTAAAAAGAGAAAGATATGATTATAGCACACAAAATGACGATAACGCTGACTCCTACATGTTTCGAACCTGGCCACTCATGACATGTTGTTAGGTAACTAATGATCACTATACCAAAGATGCATACAATATTTTGTGACCGAAAATATTAATAAATTTTAGGACCACAATCCAATGCTTCATCAGCTTGGCTTCATGCCGACTCCGATGATAATGAAGATGCTATTGAACACAAGGAGATCTTTATCAATAGCCTCAATCCTCACGCTAAGTTTTTGTACCAAAATTAGAAATATCAAAACATACTTTTGTAGTTATAAAAGTGTTTAGAATTTGAAGGATATCGAGATGAAGGATTATAGACCCATTTCTTGCTGCAATGTGGTGTACAAGATCATGTCTAAACTATTTGCAAATAGGCTTAAGCGAATGCTCCCAAAACTCATTACTCCGAACCAATCGTCGTTTGTCAAGGATAGGTTATTAATGGAGAATGATCTTTTGGCAAGTGAGCTTGTAAAAAAACTATCATAAAGCCACAGTCTCAGCTCGCAGTACGATGAAGATTACCACCACAGTTTATCAAGTGGGTCGAGTTATGCGTTACCACAGCCTCGTTTACTGTCCAAGTGAATGGAGAACTATTCGGATTGTTTAAAGCGAACGTGGATTGCGGCAAAGCTGTTCTTTATCCCCATATTTATTTGTCTTATGCATGCATGTCTTGTCTAAGATGCTGGACAAAGGGGCGACTGAGGAGAAATTTAGTTTTCACCCTTACTGCAAGAATCTAAAGTTAACCCACTTGTGTTTCGCAGATGATCTGCTGGTACTTACGGATGGCAGAAAACAATCCATTGAGGGAATTCTTGAGATTTTCAATACCTTTGCCGAGATTTCAGGGCTCAACATAAGCCTAAAAAAATCGACTATCTTCATGGCGGGTGTGCTGGAACGTGACAGAGATGAGATCCTGCATAGTTTCCCTTTTGCTTCAGGTTCACTACCTGTAACATATCTTGGCCTCCCTCTCCTGACAAAGAAGATGACGGTTAATGATTTCACTCCTTTAATCGAGAAAATCCGCAAGAGAATTGGCTCATGGACAACAAGACATCTTTCTTTTGCTGGTCGTTTGAAACTTATAAACTCGGTGATCCATAGTATCACAAACTTCTGGATCCCCGCGTTCAGATTGTCAAGTAAGTGTATGAATGAGATTGATAAACTTTGCCCTGCTTTCTTGTGGTCGGGTCCGGAGTTGGAATTCAAAGAAAGCAAAAGTGGCTTGGGTTGATATGTGTATGCCAAAGGAGGAGGGAGGCCTTGGTATGCGATCTTTAAAGGATGCAAATAAGGTATTATGCTTAAAACTTATATGGCGAATTGCATCGGCAAATTCACTTTAGGTACAATGCGTTAGACTATACTTGATCAGGAAAGGCTCCTTCTGGTCAATAAAGGATACAGCTACTTTGGGCTCCTAGATGTGGAAGAAGCTGCTCAAGCATCGAGGGTTAGCTGATGAGTTCATAAAAGTGGATGGTGAGAACACTCTTTTTGGCTGGATAAGTGGTCACCTATGGGTCGTTTGCTGGAGATAACAGGGGTTCGAGGGTGCTGATATATCATGGTTTTTACCGGTTTTAGACCATGATATAAGTGTGTTTTAGAGTCTTTTGGTGTTTCTTTAGAGTCTTTTACAGGTGTTATTAGATATATACATGTTTGGAGCGGAATTGGAGTTATTGGAGCTTTTTGGAGCATTTTGGTGCTTTGACCCGAGAGATAAGAGTTCACTGTCCAAAACAGAGTAATGCATCGATCGACACACATCGTGCATCAATCGACACACGAGCGATATGGGCCTTTCCTCGGCGGTTAATGAAGAATGAAGATATTGCAGTCTTGCCCAGAAGTTCCTGATAATTACAAAGAAGCCCCAAGACGTGATTAGCTTATATAATTAGGTTTTTACATCAGTTTTTAGATACGCTTTCATACTTAGAGCATAGAGTTTTTAGAGCTTGGGGCTGATCTAATCTTGTACTGCTTTCTGCTTTTTGGAGAAGATTTCAAACCCCTTTACTTCTTTATTCTCTTTTATGCAATCTATTAATTCATTGATTATGTTTTCATATTCTATGTCTGGGTAGATTCATAGTTAGGTTTAGGGATTCTCATTAAGGATTTTATGACTTGCTAGATATAATTAATTCAGTTAAGGATTCATATCATAATTGTTCTTCAATCTAAATTGTGCTTAACACTAGTTTTTAATCTGATCACTTAGAATCTAGATCTTAGGTTGTTAAATTGACACGAAAGTGTGGTTTAGAATCTGAACTATTTAGGTTGAGCAATTGAATTACTCGCAAAGAAATTTGGTTTAATTGAATTGTGAACATATCGAACTTAATCTTAAAGCTAGTTTAATCTGTTAGAAATTACAAAGAAATTTGGATTTCTGCAATTAGGCTTAGAGAATTCTCACAACGAAAGTTGGTTAATTCTATATCTGTGTTTGAGTTCTAGAACCGTACTTAATTTGATCCTGACTGAATGATTTATCTGCTTGTCCGATTTCCTGAGAACTCCCTAGACTTAGCGCTTTTAGTTAACTGCCTACAACAAACCTTGCTACTGATTTACTTTCCTGCTTTGTTTTTAGTTTCTCACTACATTTGCTTTCTCCTAGTTTAATCTTAACTGTTCTAAATCTATCGTTGCCCAGAGTCCTTGTGGATTCGATACCCTAAGTACTACATTCACATTACTGTGCACTTGCAGTTAGTATAGGGATTAAAACTCGACCTATCAAGTTTTTGGCGCCGTTGCCGGGGACTCTTTTGAGTCTTCGATAGATTTGAACTTAGGGTATAGACTAGGATTTTTATTTTTTTTTGTTTTGGTTACTAATTTTTCTCCGTTTTTCTTTGTCGCATGTTTGACATTCGCATAGCATCGATCGTTGCATCCTTTTGTGTCGATCGTTACTAAGCGACTGGAGTTGAGTCGATCGTTGCACTCTTAGCATCGATCGTTGCACTGCGATTACAGACGGTTTATGCAGACGCGTGATACCAGAAGTAATCTGAATACTAACCTCGTTAATCTCCAACTTGAAGAGCTTGCTAGACTAGAGAGGACTAACAGGAAAGTTCAAAGAGCAAGGATGGTTCAATAACGTCTGATTATAATGCCCGATGCTCAACTTACCCTGAGGGACCGACAAAACAATCCGTACAATGATGTTGGGCAACGGATTGATGCTGAAGGGAATGTTATCCCTGATCCTGAACCTGAACCTGAGCCTGAACCGCGACAAGCACAAGGCCAAGGACAAGGTCAAGGTAGACAGATGGTTATTCATGAGAGGACCTTAGCTGACTATAACTGTCCGGATGAGTTTCATGCTAACCGGTCAGCTCTTGTACCTCCTGTTTTTAAGAGGAATGATTTCGAGATCAAGACTATCTACTACTCTCTTCTGAGGCAGAATTCCTTCCATGGTTTCCCTAATGAGCAGCCAATGGATCATATAGATGAGTTTGAGGACATAGTCACTGGGATGAAGTATGATGGAGTGAACTATGACTATCTGTTTCTCAAACTTTTCCCCTACTCTCTTGATGGAGATGCTGCTGCCTGGCTGAAACAGCTTCCACCTGGGAAGTTTAATACATGGGATGCTGTGAAGAGTGAGTTTCTGAGACACTTCTATGATGATGCTCGCTCTGATCAGTCGAGATAGGACATTCTCACTTTCTCCCAAGGTCCTATAGAGCCTCTTAAGACTGCCTGGATGAGGTTTAAGAAGTACCAACGTGACTGCCCGCATCATGGATTCACTGAGGTAACATTGCTGGGTATTTTCTTTAGAGGTATAGATCTCCCATACCAGACTGCGTTGGATAATTCCAGCAATGCAAATTTCAACACTAGGACTCCTGAGCAAGCTAAGCAACTGATAGATAACTTAGTAAGCAGTAATAGCTGCAAGACTACTGATAGGAGAAGGAAAGAGTCTGGTGGGAAGATAGAGAATCTGGAGATTGCTGATATTAGAAGTAAGTTGAACATTGTTTGCAATCTTCTAGCTGGGAAGAAAGCTGTCCATTTTGCTCAAGATGTAGAAGTGATCAATGCTGAAGAAGATGGTCAGGAATAGGATGTGAACTATATTGGAGGATCTGGTTTCCAAGGAAACAGGTTTGGAGGACAGCAGGGTAATAGATTCTTCAGTGAACAGAAGAGTGCTTTCACTAGCAATCAAAACTCTTCTGGCTTTGGACAGAATGCTGGTTATCAGAAGCCTTTTCAACAAGGTAATCAGAGGACTTATGGATCTTCCTCTTACCAAACACCTCCTGGTGCTAATGCTCATGAGAGCAAGATGGAGAGTATGATGGAGCAGCTGCTGGAAGGACAGACTAAGATTATTGTGGACTGCAACAGGAAGTTAGATGATGTTTATGAGGATCTCAATGGGAAGTTTGAGTCTCTAAGTACTCATGTGAAGCAATTGGACACTCAGGTGAGCCAAATTTCAAACTCTGTCAAAGGAAAGAGTGTAGTGGACACCCACATCAAGGCTTGGTCAGACTATATCAATGATGGATCATACCAAGGTGAAAATTTCGAGTTAAATACAGCTGAACTGGTGGAAGAAGCTGAAAATTCTGAAATTGAGGAAAATCTCTCGGGTGGAATCTGTGAAAACTTATCTGCATCGATCGATGCACCTATAGCATCGATCGTTGCATGTCGTGGACAGACAGATTCACTTGATTCTCAAGGCATTGATGCAGAGACGGATCTGGAGCTTATTAGACTATTCCCTGGAGTGTCTGAGATAACTCAACAGGAGATTGATGAGGTCCGACAGATAGGAGAGATTGGTGAAGAGTTGGAAGAAGTTCCACCATCTGATGATCCACCTTATCACCCTTGTGTGCAGAGATACTTGAAGAAGATGCTGCCAATGGATGAGATGCTGAAAGATTGGGTGATAGTAGTCCCTCAACAGATAAGTGATGTGCTGCTAACTAAGATCCCGAAGAAGCTACCTGATCCTGGGATATTTGTGCTGAGTTGTTCTGTTTTTGAGGATGGTTTCAAGCGCTCTCTGTGTGACTTAGGAGCTGCTGGAAGTCTCATGCCATACTCTGTGGCAGAGAAGCTGGGGATGATATATTTTTCACCCACTAGGACCTCTCTTGTCCTAGCTGATCAGTCAATAAGGATTCTGGAAGGAGTTTTAGAGGACGTCCCAGTAAGAATTGGAAACTACTTGGTTCCGACAGACTTCTTGGTCTTAAGTACGACATTGAGCAGGATGATGCTTTGATACTAGGAAGACCATTCTTAGCCACAGCTGGAGCAGTGATAGAAGTGAGACATAGTCTTGTTGATCTCTATCTGGGAGATGAGCCTCTACACTTTGAGATGGATATGCTGCGCAAACCGCAGATTGATGGGCAAACCTTCAGGATTGAGGATGGATATGGAGAGAAGATGAGTGAGACTTTGGTTTCAGATCCTGGAGATCAGTTTACTCCTTCATTTCTTGGACGAGCTCACACTGAGACAGCCTACTCTCCGCCTTGGATGAGGAGACTTTCACAGAGGCAATCACGGTCTTTGTTGAAACCTCCAGGAGCTTGATCTTGTTCGTACGGTCAAGCTAATGACCTTAAACAAGCGCTGAGTGGGAGGCAACCCACTGTTTTGTTTTTGCTATTCATTTTTGGTGTTTTTGTTAGGATTTTACGTTTGTTTTTGATTTTGGTGAGTTTTGTCTGCAGGTCTCGACAGAATCACAATGCAACGATCGACACGGTCCTGTATGTCGATCGTCATACGACGAAAATCGCATTGCAGCGATCGTTGCGGTCCTGAGCAACGATCGACACATGACGCAAATCGCCTTGCAACAGTCGTTACAATTATGTATCGATCGATGCATAAGCGACAGAGGTAAAAATAAGACAGAACTTAACTCATCCATCAACATTTTCTTTCTTTTTACCAAACCTTAGCTTGACACTACTGGGGACAGTGTGTTTCAAGTGTGGGGGAGGTGGTAATGACTACTATCTTTCTGTTTTCTTAGAGTCAGTCCTGTTTTTCAAAAAAATTTGTTTTATTGAGTCAAAACAAGTTTAAGTAGGAAACAATGAATTTTTGAGAAGTTAACAACATCTTGCAAGAACTTAAGTAACCATTGGGATGAAGTTGCAGGAACTATCTATGACTATTAGAAAACCCAACACGGATCAACCTACTAAGGACACCCATATCAATTCAGGTATTCAGAGGATCCTTTACTGACTTCACCCTTAATTTGACTTAATCTTCTCACCTAAGGGCTTGGTATACCTTGAGTCGGATTTCTTTGTTAGTTCTGACACAACTTGTAAACCTGTCCAAGTATGGTTCCCTTCTCCCCTTCCATAAAGTAAAAAAAAAGGAGTAATAAACTGAGGATGAGCTAGTAGCTCCGAAGTGGTCACGGGAGTAGTAGCAAACACTATTACCCCCTGTGCATTCATGGAATGTGTCCAAAGTACACTCCTTAACGGGAAGAGCACTGATAAAAAAAAAAATGATACCCAATGGGGAAAAATCAGAATGCTAAGGAAGGGAAAAGAGAAGAAAAGGAACCATAAAAAGATAGTATGGTGGTCTAGAGCTGACAAAGTAAGAATCCATATGCCCTTTGATCGATAATCTTTAGGTGAGACCGCACTTAATAGCTTATAGAAGTCAGTAGGGTGAATTTGAATTGCTTGGATTGATTGTGGAGTTTACTTAGGACAGTTGCTAAGTGTGGGGGAAGTACATGTTGGTCTTGATGTCTTGCAGGTGATTCTTTCAGTGGCTTACTAAGGGGAATCTGAGTGTTGTTGCTTCTAAGATAAAAAGAGTTTCTGAAAGTTTTCAAACCTCTTCACCATGTTTTAGTTCTCTGTTTTGCTTGAGGGCAAGCAAAGGCTAAGTGTGGGGGAGTTGATATATCATGGCTTTTACCGGTTTTAGACCATGATATAAGTGTGTTTTAGAGTCTTTTGGTGTTTCTTTAGAGTCTTTTACATGTGTTATTAGATATATACATGTTTGGAGCGAAATTGGAGTTATTGGAGCATTTTGGTGCTTTGACCCGAGAGATACAGTTCACTGTCCAAAACATAGTAATGCAACGATCGACAAACATCGTGCATCGATGGACACACGAGCGAGATGGGCCTTTCCTTGGCGGTTAATGAAGAATGAAGATATTGCAGTCTTTCCCAGAAGTTTCTGATAATTACAAAGAAGCCCCAAGACGTGATTAGCTTATATAATTAGGTTTTTACATCAGTTTTTAGATACGCTTTCATACTTAGAGCATAGAGTTTTTAGAGCTTGGGGCTGATCTAATCATGTACTGCTTTCTGTTTTTTGGAGAAGATTTCTAACCCCTTTACTACTTTATTCTCTTTTATGCAATCTATTAATTCATTGATTATGTTTCCATATTCTATGTCTGAGTAGATTCATAGTTAGGTTTAGGGATTCTTATTAAGGATTTTATGACTTGCTAGATATAATTAATTCAGTTAAGGATCCATATCATAATTGTTCTTCAATCTAAATTGTGCTTAACACTAGTTTCTAACCTGGTCACTTAGAATCTAGATCTTAGGTTGTTAAATTGACATGAAAGTGTGGTTTAGAATCTGAACTATTTAGGTTGAGCAATTGAATTTCTCGCAAAGAAATTTGGTTTAATTGAATTGTGAACATATCGAACATAATCTTAAAGCTAGTTTAATCTGTTAGAAATTACAAAGAAATTTGAATTTCTGCAATTAGGCTTAGAGAATTCTCACAACGAAAGTTGGTTAATTCTATATCTGTGTTTGAGTTCTAGAACCGTACTTAATTTGATCCTGACTGAATGATTTATCTGCTTGTCCGATTTCCTGAGAACTCCCTAGACTTAGCGCTTTTAGTTAACTGCCTACACAAACCTTGCTACTGATTTACTTTCCTGGTTTGTTTGTAGTTTCTCACTACATTTGCTTTTTCCTAGTTTAATCTTGACTGCTCTAAATCTATCGTTGCCCAGAGTCCTTGTGGATTTGATACCCTAAGTACTACATTCACATTATTGTGCACTTGCAGTTAGTATAGGGATTAAAACTCGACCTATCAGGTGCATTGATATGGGTATCAGGATCGATGTCACAGTTGCAGAAGTTATCAAGTCCCACAGAGAAAAACAACACCGAGAGGACATGTTAAACGAGCTGGAAGTTCAAATTCGTTTTCTAAGGCAAAAAGGTTTAATTGGACAGGAAGACCGAGTGTTATGGAAGGGAATAAGGAACAAATATAAACCATGTTTCAAATCATCGGAGACATGGAGACTTGTAAGAGCTGCACATCCAATTGTGGGTTGGTACGAGGGTATATGGTTTAAAAAAGCCACACCCAAGTACTCTTTGTTAGCATGGCTTGCTGTCCGGAACCGGCTATCAACTGGAGACCGTATGGCAACCTGGAACGTGGTAATTGACACCTCATGTGTATTCTGCAAGTTTCAGTTGGAGAGTAGATGTCATCTATTCTTTGAATGCGTTTTCACTAAGGAAATATGGGAGACTCTAATGAAGAAACTCATGGGGCCAAAATACACAGAAAGTTGGAGCCAACTGATCGAAGCTATCACAGATGCTTCGATGGATAAGACGACACTGTGGCTTCTGAGATATGCCTTCCAAATCTCTATCCATTCGGTTTGGCGGGAATGAAACCGTCAAAGACAAGGCGAGAGAGGTGCCTCGGCCTCTTACTTGGCTAGTTTCATCGACAAAGGAATTAGAAGCCGCATCTCAACAATTCGGGAAGATGAACAAGGGAGATATGATTCTCTTATGGAAAAGTGGTTTGAATCAAGATGAAAGAGTGTCGTGTGCTCTGTTTTTCAATTTGTGCTCTGTTTTTCAATTTCTCGGTGTTAGAAGTAGGAAAAACAAAACCAACAACTTGATGTAAAAAGGGCTTTTTGTATTAATTTTAAATATTTTTACCAAAAAAAACAAGTGTTTAGAATTTGATATCAAACTTCCTAATAGGATTGATTTTCGTTTTCCTTTCCTTTTGTGCTTTGGAATCCTAATTATGTTAGAGGTGAGATATATATGTAATAAACTTAAGTAACAGACTATTCCAAATATATAATTACGATTTAAATATTTGACCAAAAGTTTTTTTTTTTGAATCATATAATAATCACGTTAAAATCGTGACAGAAAATCACATGAATATGGTATTTGTCTGTGGACTCTTCATTGTGATCAGCTTCTTCTTCAAGATTGTACCATATATAATAATTTGGTGAATCTTCAGTTCAGTAAATGACGTTAAACCTTTTCAACTAGAATGAACTTCATATTCTTGCATTTTCGACAAGAAAAAACATCTTACCGCTTTTTATAGTTACCGATGTCTGACTTGTATGATAAATGAATATCTGAACTCCATCTCGAAACTCCTTTTGTCACCGTTCCTTCTGCATCTATATGTCGTTACATCTAACTCTGTAATTCGTATATAGACATTTTGAGAGATTTTGAGTCTTTAGGTGTTTTAAGTTGTGTTTTTTTTTGAAGTAGGGGTATTTATAGTATTTTTTTTTGAAGGATTAGCGACGAATTAAAGATGAGACCTTACGTTTGTTTTTAATTCATCGCTATTAAATCGTTGCATTTTTACTTAAAAAATATAAAAATTCCACATGTATTAAAACAAAACTTTTCTAATCAAACTTAATTGGATATAGAAAAAGATACAAATTATTCATCCGAGTTACTTGAGGCATTATCGGACTCTTCATCCTCATCAGAATCATCGACATCTTCAGACTCAACTTCTTCTTTTGGGTCATCCGAGAGAGAGACTCAAATTGTCGATTATGGGGATCGATTAGTAAAACCTCCTCCGTCGTCTTTGTAGGTGTTGAAATAAAACTGCAACTATGTTCTTGCATTGGCGTATCTTCTACTCCAACTATACGACCTCGTGGAGTAACTCTGGTAACAAACAGCCAACGGATCCCATATTGTTCTTACTCGCGGGTATGGTATGAAGGTAACTTGCTTTGTTTGTGAAGCTAATATGAAAGGCTCGAATTTGTTGTACCGTCTTGCGCCATTCACGTCCATGACTCCAAAAAATTTTGCTCTAACACCACAACCAATCAGTGAATCAAACCAATCACACTTAAATAACACTTTTTACAGTTTCAGTAATCCCAGGTACTCAAACTGGATAATTACTTGCAACACCCCATAAACATTTATTTCACCCCTCACATATACACCATAGTTTTAAGTCGCCCGATGTTGGCCATGTTGGTATGTGTGAAATACGTATACGCGAGTGCAATACATGGGTTCGGTTGTTATTCTAGCGATTGGACTTTGAAGCAACTCAAGAAACCATAAAGGATAACGAGTATCCCCGGATCCACATGCATACAAGTGTATTTGGTTAAGCCCAAAAGTATATGAATTTCAAAATTTAATTATTGAAATATAATTAACTCAAGCATATTTGGTCCTTTATACATAGTGATAAATATCTTTTTCCGTTTGTTGATCTCATTGTCGGAAACTCCGTCGATCGCTTCCCAATCTTGAGTCTCTAACATGCTGCAACACCAAACATTTATATATAAAAACATAGTTAAGTAAAATAACTTGATTGTTAATGTACCATTATGTATATATACCTCTCAAAATGCAAACATCCTCACAGTTTAGAAGAATGTATGTATGTGCGCTTTGGCTATCTTCAGCACTACTCCACCATATTGATTTCAATCTACCGCATAGATGACCAACATGTGAAAATATGTATGGAACATCATCAACCAAACATGCTCGTCCAACACCACCATCATCGTATTAAGGCCTTCTCTTACATGTGTAGAATTTTGTAGCAAAATATTATGATGTAAAGTGAGACGTTTCTACTTTAAGACTTCCAACAACAATATTTCTGGGTACCCTTGCTGGATTTTTTGCCTTCCCCTTCAGATGTTTCATGAAACACTCGAACGGATACATCCACTAAAATTGAACAGGTCTACCTATTTCTGCTTCATGTGGTGATGGATAGGGAGATGTTCCATGATATAAAAACATGACGGCGGAAAAATCTTCTACAAATTTCATAGTAGTATGAGAATATTAGCGTGCAATTTTGCAATGAAATCTTTTGAGAGAGTGCATGTGTTGAGTTTCGGAAAAATGATCCTATACCTAGCAAGAAAATCATATATTGATATACATTAGCTTTCATAACTTGAACAGTTACTCGAAACTCAAAAACATTATTTAGTTCACGTACCTACAAGTGCTTCGCTTATTTTCTCGGAAAGGAGTTCAACAAAAGCAAAGGGAAGTAGTTGTTGCATGAACACATGACAATTATGACTCTTCATTTGTGAGAATTTTTTCCCTTGTTCAACACAACTAGAGAGATTAGAAACATACACATCTAGGAAGCAAAATTGTTTTCACCCAATAAAACAAGGCCGGTTTAGCTTCTGAAGTCAGCTGAAATTTAAGAATTGTTGCAACTCTGCTTGATGCTATATGCAACTCGTTTCATGCGCAAATATCAGGCAAGTCCAACCTTGATTTCAAGTTATTTTTTGTTCTTCCTGGCACATTCAAAATTGTATGCATAATGTTATCAAATAAATTTTTCTCGATGTGCATCACATCAAGATTATTTCTCAACAGATGATATTTCCAGTAAGGAAGTTCGCAAAAAATGATTCTTATGTCAATTATGGGTTTCACCATATCCATCAGGCATATTAGCTATTGCGTGCCAATTTACTCCGCGCCTAACTGTTTCATGTGCCCCATAATGAGCAATTTTCTCCTCCAGTTGTTCCCCAGAAAGATAAATTAGCGGTGGCGGACGGACGACTCTAGTTTTCTTAAACAATTTTTTATTTCTCTGATACGGATGGTTGATTGGTAGAAACCGGCGGTTACAGTCAAACCAACATGTTTTCCGACCATGTTTCGACTGAAACGCTTTTGTCCTATTCATGCAATATGAACACACTAGTCTCTCGTGAGTAGTCCAACCTGATAACATTCCATATGCGGGAAAGTCGCTTATCGTCCACATAAGAACCGCCCGCATTGTGAAATTCTTTTTCCTCGAAAATTTATATGTTCGAACACCGTTGGACCATAACTGCTTTAACTCATGTATCAAGGGCTCGATAAATACATCGAGGGACCGCTTTAGATGCTTAGAACTTGGAACCAAAATACTCAAAAAAAAAAAAAATTATCTTTGCATGCACATAGTTGGAGGAGGTTGTAAGAAGTTAATATTACCTGCCAAATATAATATTGTATGCCAGACATACCAAATGGACTAAATCCATCCGTGCAAAGGTCAAGGTATACATTTCCAACTTGTTTGGTAAATTGGAGATGTATCGTCTTAAAGTGTTTCCACGCCTTTGAATCTAAAGGATGAGTCATTGCCGCATCCGTATATGAATGCTCAGCATGCCATATCATAGAAGAAACTATTGTTTCAGACTGAAATATCCGTTGGAACCTATCTGTTGTAGGAAGATACAACATCCTTTGGTACGATACTTGGTCATGTCCATTTCCTTGCGGCTTATATCTTGGCTTTCCAAAAAAATGACACTCCTTTAGCTTATCATCATCTTTCCAAGAAAAGCATGCAGTTACCAACACTTACATCAATCATCTCAGATGGCAAACCAAGGTTATAAAACATTTTCTGAATATCATAATAACTTTCGATAGCCAAGTTATCCTCTGATAAATATTCTTTAAAAGTATTTGTTCAGTCATCCATGCAAACTTCAACTAAGTTATGATCAGATTAAATGTTCATTATCCTAGCTGCCAACGATAATTTGGACAACCCATCGTAGAGTGGGTGATTTGATGCGTCTAGCATATCATTAAATCGTTTGGCATATAATTTGGGTTATTGAATATCATTTTGATCATTACTTATTGTTTGATGAAATGAATATGCAACCATTTCATGGAACACATCATGTTCATGATAATTATGCTCTCTGTGATAACCGAATTGATCGTGATTAGGATGCATTTAATTTTTTTGATGAACATTATTACTACTACTTCATGCATCATATCCACTACTATAACCTTCTCCGTGTTGATAGCATATATAATAATCGGTGTAAATCTTTTATTGAACAAGTGACGCCAAACCGTCTCAACAAGAATAAACTTCTGATTCATGCATTTGGATAAGTACATAACATCTTACCGCTTTCTATAGTTATCGATATATGATATGCTTGATACATGAATATTTAAAGCCCATCTCGAAACTTCTTCGTCACCGCTCCTTCCGCATCCTTATTTCGATACAACCAACTCTGTCATTCGTAGATAAACATTTCTTTGGGAAAAAAGTTTTTTTTAGAGAACTTTTGTTTTGGTGTTTTGAATTGTGATTTTCGGTTTGAAATATGAAGCATTTATAGAAATTTTTCACGAGTTAGCAACGAAATAAAAACGAAATGATAACAACTATTTTGCAACGGATAGAGATGATAACGATTAACGACGATTTACGATCGGAATAACAACGGATACACATGTTGTAACAAACCAGTATATATCTTATTAAAACATCCATATCTACCAAATAACTATGTTACAAATTTATGTTAATTTGTCGCTTATTACTAGAAAATATGTTTGACGTTTATTCATCGCAATATCACAATGAATTAACGACGAAATATAGCGACTTCTTAGATTCGTCATTAATTCGTCGTAATTTGCTATGATTTAGCGATGAAATATATTTTTCGTTAAGCAAAGATGATTTCACGACGAACACTAGATTCGTCGTAAAATCTTCGGAACTCGATTAATTTTTAGCAATATAATATTTTCGTTGTTAAATTTCGTTACTGTAGGAATATTTTTGTAGTGTTTGGTTATTAAAAAAGTGAACCTTTCAACTTGTTAACCTTTGGTCTAATTAATACATGTGTTCTTAGTTACGTTTTTTCTGCTACAGCTGGTAATACATTAATCTCATTCTCAGGAAAAAGAAAAACAAAAATAAAGGTTTCATTGTGAAAGATTTCAATAAACCTATAGTGAATAATATTGCTTGTCGAGCCTGACTGGACTAGCCACGTCAAGAGAGGAGCGCTTGGTGCCAAAATGTCCATCTCAGAACAAGACACGTTCCCTTTGGATTAGAGAGACGAGCCGAGGAGACAATTACGATTTGATTTAGAAAAAAGTAAAAATAAATAGTTTTTGAAAATATTGATTTTAAAATAGAATTTCTTTTGTCGACATATATAGATTTTTAATTTAAATACTGTTTTATGCATATATATATATATTGTCAATTATACATATATATATAAGGATGATTTGCAAACATATTACTTTTTATTCAAATAATTCAAATGCATAGAATAAAATGGTGAATTAGGTAAATAATATAGTCAATATTTTTTTTGGTAGATGTGATGAAAATATCTTAAATATATTAAATATTCAATTATTTGACAAAAATAGACCACACTATTTACTGACAAAAACATACAGTTTTTTTTTTTTACTTTTTAAATTTTACAGCTTCATTTTTTTTTAATTTTTTATTTTGTTCTTCTCTCTAGAATAAGCATATATTTTTCAGTTCTTGTTAGATATATAACATTCAGTTTTTTTATTCGAATAGTGTAAAATAGTCATCTACTTAACGATACAGTCAAATAATATTTTTTAAATATGAGTGTAGTCAACTATTTATTATATATATAGAAGAATCTTTTTGGTTAGAAACAACCTTCTTCATTGCATGAAGCTCATTTATTATGATGGAAATGATGCCAATAAAAATTGCAAATATTGCATAATATAGTTTACCAGATCTTGATGTATATTTCATCATATACATAAACACTATAGTTTATGTTAGGTAATTTTACAAGTGACTGTTGACAAAAATAGTCTTTTAAATGTATATGATTAGTTTATTAGAAATTTGGTATCGGAAAAATTTAAGCATTCAAGTTTTGGTTTATGGAAGATAACCGAATAGGTGAAAGTATTCATCTATCTTGATGTATATATCCTTATATGTAGTTATATACACTTTGATGATAAGTGAAATAATGCCACTAAGAGTTGCAAAAATAATGTACAAGATAGTTGTCTAAATGAAAATGATTATTTCATCATTTACTTAAACACCATAGTTTATATTAGGTAATTGAATTAGTGATTATTGACAAAATATAGTCCTTGAAACTTATATGAGTATTTTATTAGAAATTCAATCTTGCGAAAACTTAAGCATTCAATATTGGTTTATGGAAGATACCTGAATAGGTGAGAATATTTATATATTTTGATGTATATATCTTTAGATAGATGTACTCATATACTTAATGATCATGAGTGAAGTAATGCCACTAAGAGTTGCAAATACTATAGAAGATAGTTATCTAGATGAAGATGGCGGTTACTATTTCATCAGCTACATAAACACCATAGTTAATGTTAGGTAATTGCATTAGTGATTATTGACACAAGAGTCCTTGAAATATATAGGAGTATTTTTTATTAGTAATTCAGTCTTGCGAAAACTTAAGCATTCAAATATTAGTTAACGGAAGATACCAAAACATGTGAGAATATTCATAGATCTTGATGTATATATCTTTATATGTGCTCATATACTCAATAATCATGAGTAAAGTGATGCAACTAAAAATTGTAAATACTGTAGAAGATACTTGTTTAAATGAAAATGAAAATGACTATTTTACATAAAAAAGAAAGTGAAAAAGAGAATTGGTGTGTGCCATAGTGTTATGAAATTTGCATAGGAAAGAAGATGTTTGTAAAATGTTTGTAATTTTATTTATAGAGAAAAATGATGGAGTAGATGATAATTTTGTAAGGGGTGAAAAACACATTTTCAATGTTTTTAAATTTATATTATCAATGTGGACCGGGTGAAAATTTATCATAAGCAAATGAAAAAAAAAAAAGATAAATAAAAAACTAACAACTTCCACCTACACTAACAACCTAGACCTAAACAAGAATAAAAAAGATTCTAGAGAATCGAGATGAAGAAACAAGTAAAAATGTAATTTCTCACTACATCAATATTCTGGGGAAACGTAAACAACAAATCGCGGAAAATAAAATTACTTTCCTGAAGAAAATGAAATAGTTGATTGATAAAGAAAATGGATGTCTATAGGTAAGCAATATTTTTTCGGGAAACTAACCCAAAAAAAAACGAAATGAGTATTTCGTAAATTTAGCTTAGATTATGTGAGTTGTTTATGAATGGTGAAGGTAAGGCGTGGCGTTTCTGTAAATTGCGGGATGAAAATGAAGAAATTTATCAGTCAAACAAAATTTCAATTAGCGGAACGTTTTTATTGAAATAACGCACTCTTATATATATATATATATATTTGGATGAAAAAACACATTTAATTATGTTTAGTCCAATTTTAGTGCGGTCCTTGTACATTTTTACTAATCAAACTGCTAGAAAAAAATAATTAAATATGTTATAATTATTTTGTGACTTTTGACTAAAACATAAGGTTTATATATAATGTTTTTTCAAACAAATTTTCTTAAATCTTTTTACATATGTTATTTTGTGATTTAACTAAACATATATTACCAAACCAAAGTAAACTCAACCATTTTTTAGTTTTTGCTAGGCTTATTTAATTTGATTATTTCGGTAAGATTAGAAAATTAATCTTGATTAAACCAAATTGATCGATATAACCGATAGGTTATTTATATTTTAAATTTTTAAATTTTATTTATATCATGTTTAAGAAAATATACCAAATTATTCAAAAAATAAAAATTACTAAATCAAACCGAATCAAATCGATCTAAAATAGTTAAATTTACTCAAAGTTAACCAAATAAACAAAATTAAGCATTTTTCTAAAAATCGCAATTGTCCCGAAAATCTTTTTTCACCAAGCAATATATATTCCACACCACTTATTATATACATACCACACTTATCCACAATCCACATGTATTGTACTTGAACCGTACCATACGGTCCATACTCAAAAACCGCTTTTCCCGCACATTCAAATATTTTGTCACCATTCGGATCATATATCTTTCCTTGCATTGAGCGTCGATTTTCTTGTGGAATAGCAACGAAAATGAGATTTTGTCTCATCTATGATTACTGTATTTCTTAATTCCACTCAAAAGTCGAGCATATTATTGAATTGTCCACGAGGATGACATGATTTGACGAGAACTTTTCTGGAGAAAATGAAAAGTCAAAGAAGATATGAGTGATGAGTATCTTGAAAGTGAGGTGTTATTTTTTTTTGGGGGGGTTTATAATTTGTAAATATGTAAATGATAGTTGTTTAGATGAAAATGACTATTTTACGTAAAATAGAAAGTGAAAAAAGGAATTGGTATGTGCAGTAGTCCTATGAAATTTGCAGAAGAAAAAAGAGGTTTGCAAAAAAAATGTAATTTTATTTATAGATGGAAATGATGGAGTAGATGATAATTTTGTATGGGGTAAAAACATATTTTTAGTGTTTTTTTAATTCATGTTCTCAATGGTGCTACTTTTGCTAATTTATATATGTAATAGTTATATAATTTTTTGAATACATTTATATTTTTTCTTATAAATAGATTTTAGTTTTAAATATCAGAGGGTTTGGAATTTAGATTAAAAGTTTTGGTATAGAGATTGAAATTTATATTTACAATTTGGGGTTGAAGTTTGAAAAGGATTAGAATTGGGCCAACATCAAGCCAGTCATTAATTGCAGCCATGGTTTTATCTTATGCGTCTAATACAGATAAGAAGAAGCATCCGAGTGTTACAAAGTATTGATCATGTTTAAAAGTTGTGTTTCGTGAATCATCTCAAGCATATACTCGGAGAAGCATCCGAGCTTCGTTCCATGTATCATTTATCAATCTATTGGAGTAATACTTGGGTTCATCCCTAGAGGTGAACCTTTTTGTTCACCTCCACATTTTCTAACCAATCAAATAATTCCACATAATCTAATATTAAAAATAACTAAAATTTTAAAAATGTTTTAAGAATAAAAAAATAAAAAACGAAAATAAAAGAAAAGAAAATATATATTATTCCGGACAAAACTTGAAAATAATTTTTTTATAAAAAATACTAAAACCTAAATCTTAATATATAAACCCTAAATTCTAAACCCTAAACCCTAAACGATAATTTGAACCTAAAATATTAAAATTAAAATTAAATCCTAATCCATAAACCCAATATGTAAATCTTAAAAAATAAAAAACTAAACCCAAATCCATAAACCCTAAACCCTAATCCAAAGAGCTTAAACCCTAATCCATAAACTCTAAACCCAAAGAGCTTAAACCCTATACCATAAACCCTAATCCCTAAACCCAACATGTAAATTTTAAAAAATAAAAAACTAAACCCTAATCCCTAAACCCTAAACCCTAATCCAAAGAGCTTAAACCCTAAACCCAAAGAGTTTAAACTCTATACCATAAACCCTAATCCCTAAACCTTAAACCTCAAAGGTTTACATTCAAAGGGTCCTTAAAATATTTGAATGTCTTTAATTCCTTAATTTTAATTTTATAATTTTATTTAAAAATAATATTACATGGTATATGTTTATTGGTTAAAAAAGAGGAGGTGAACAAATGGGTTCACCTCTAGGGGTGAACCTAAGTATTTTTCAATCTATTGTAAGTAAATAAAGTGATGTTTTGTTTCTACGAATAATCATAACGAGACAGGAAAAGAGTAAGATATAAGAGATTTGTCTCTCTGTAAACTAACTACGTAGCTAGACTGTGATTGATCATTCCTCTAGACAAACTAAACTTCTATGCTGAATACTCGGATAAACGAAATAAAGAAAGAAAAGAAAGGGTCTTTACTCTTAAAGGTTTCATTGTTTTTATCTTCCTTGGACAAGACCACTAAAGACTTGGCTGTTTCCAGCAAGAGTTGCTTCCCATTCAATGGAAGACAAGAGTATCTGCAAGAGCGATATAACCACTTGGTTCATGTTTGGTCTTAGAATTGGATCATCATCAACGCATTGCTTCGCCAACATAGCAATCTGTCCACAAAACAACATTCTTCACAATGAAAATATCATATGGTTTACTATATTTTTCCAACTACTAAGCATATACTTGTTAGTTTACCTTGAATAAACAGTCATGCGGGTATAAATCCATCATGTTGGGATCGACAAACTCCTTCAAACTCGACATGTTCATAGAGTTTGGTGAGTTCTTAAGAGCCGCCAACATCTGCAACAGAACAAAAAGAGGCTTTGGAGTGAATGTTGCATCAAAGAAGTGGTGTGTAAACTCCAAGAACTTACAATAGATGCCAATGGACGTCTTTCTGGATTCTTAGTTCCCATTTCTTCTGTTCTTATAACAGCTTCTCTTCCAGAAATAATCTCAAACAGAACAACACCAAAGGCATATACATAGCTTTTCGAGGTGGCAAGACTGTCACTTAGATATCTGCAGAGAAGACAGAAATGCCAGATAAGAACTCACTGAAGTATTCTTGTAAGAAAACTCGATGTAGCTTCAGGTTTTCAAATGCTTACTCTGGCGCAAGATAACCATATGTACCAACAACTTTAGTCACAGAAATTTTACCCTCTCCAGTTTTCTCAACGAGTTTCGCAAGTCCGAAATCCGATATCCACGACAAGTGCAAAGATAAGATCAACTCAAATTTCCAGTACAAGAATCAAAACATGTAGGGGTTTCATAAGTTCAGACTCAGACCTTAGCCCTGAATGCCTCATCGAGCAAAATATTGCTTGTCTTGATATCTCTATGAACATAATGAGTTTTAGTATGTTCATGAATATATTCCAAGCCTCTTGCTGCATCAAGTGCAATCTGATTCCTCATTATCCAAGACAGTGGGGTATTGCCTTCAAGAACATCAAGAAATATATCATTATCATATCTTCTCGTTATGTCCTGTCCGTATTAGTCTCCTTTACCTTTGCTCTCACGATCATGCAAATGGTTTTTCAGCATTCCCTTTTGCACATATTCATACACTACGAAAAGCTCGTCATTGGTTGCAGCATAACCAATCATCTCTACCTTCGACAAGAATAAAAGCAAACCCAAGAGTCACAATCTCGGATCCTTTAGATGCATAAAGAAGATTTACACGCAACAGAGATACCAGATTTGAATGATGAACTTTGCAAAGAACTTTCATCTCTGCTGCAAACTCTTTAATTTTTGCAGCAGTCATCCTTTTGACAGCAACTTCCTGTGATAAGTTTAAAACTCACAAAACCGTCAAGACAGCTTAAAACTCACAAATGAAGATGCGACTTGAGGCACAAACCTGTTCTCTAATTAGACCAAAGTAGACTGAACCATAATTTCCATGACCAAGAAGATTAGAATCAGTAAACCCATCCATAGCCGCACGGACTTCTTCATACTAACACCGAATCGGCTCGAAAGCGATTGAACACTGTCTCCAGAGACTGCCACGTAGCTCATAAGGTAGTTCCAGAGACCACTTGAGCAACCACAGAGAAGTTGCACAGCTACAACAGCGGCGGGACGAGCTTCTCTAGTATTGTTCTGTGGAAACGCGAGACCAGAGTAAGCAGAAACGACAACATCGGAGATAAAGCCACGATTTTGTCTGATTGTGAATGTAGTGTTTGTTGCGTACTGATGAGGAGTTGTGCTGAGACAAGAACAGTTCTTCCTCACGTAAATGTAACCTCCGTCGTCTCCGGGGACATCGGCGGTTATGTCCACCGGTAATGCGTCGAACATGCTTTGGATTACGGAGAAGGTTTGGTTTTGGTTCGGTTTGAAAGCGAGGAAGGAAGTACAGAGACGAGAAGTGTCGGAGCAATTAATTGGCTTTGAGGAGGAGAGATTCGGTAAGGAGCTCAGGAAGAGGAAGAAGGAAAGCATCCAGAAACTGGAAGTTGCGAGATTCATTGAGAAATCAAGAAACCTTAACTGAAATCATAATTGAAAGAAGGGTTTTTCTTAGGGATTCAATAATGACGGAAGAAAAGAATCTAAATTTGAAGAATTTGAAATGGTGAATCAATAAATTAATTTTGACTAATTTTGGCAACGGAGATGAGGAAAGAGTTAAAATCAGATGATTTTCGTGGGAGAAGAGTGCAGCTCAGACTGTTGTCGGATAAAAAAAAAAAAAATTAAAATCTTAATTGATAGGAGAAATGTCCAAAATAAATACTAATTTATGTTGACCAAAAAAAAATACTAATTTATTTTCTATTTTCAGTATATGAATGATACGAACCAAATTTCTGGGAAAAAAATACGAACCAAATTTTCTCTTAAGGAACTTTTGTAAAGTGATTAGACATTTAGTGTATTTAATTAGGTTCGGTGTTAGGTTAATATGCCTACTAATTATAAACTTATAACTTATATATTACACGGGCTAATGTTTATATATTTGACATCGGCTATTACTTGATAACGAAATATGTGTTAGAGTTAATTTAAATAGACGGTAGAAGAATATAGTTACTATTTTTAGTTAATATTGTTTTTGGATTAAATACACAGTTACTTAGGATGTCTCTTTTTCTTAATATGATTTTGGTTTAGATCCGTTTTAGAGAGATCTACGGACCTTTAGGTTTGAACCTCCTAATCATCCAAAAATGATTGAAATAGAGTTTGTCGTGTTTCCATTTCTTAAATTAAACGTTCACATCGGTAGTTTAGATGGTGCAATAATAAATTTAAATTAGTAAGTTAACATGTATTAACATTACATTTTCATATAAAATGTATTAACATTACTACCATTTTTGAATCTACATCTATATTCAAAACTATAGCTAATTGTGAATATATATAAAATAAGATAAACTAACATTAGAAAGAAGAAAAAAATTGTTAGGTCAAGAATCGTCCTGTTAAACGGTCCACGACATTTATTTATTATAACTTGTTTTGATAAATGAAGAATGTTGTGTTCAGAGATATTTTTTATGCTAAAACTAACAAAGTTATTAATATCTTATAAGTATGACTCACTAAGTCACCATCAAAAAAAAAATATAGTAATCATAAATCATCAAGTTACTTTAAACAACTCCATAACTATTTTCTAATTAACAGAAATTTATGTGGAATATTTTTATACAGTTTTTCATCGATCTTTTTTATTCGGCGTCATTGTCATTTTCTAACAATACTTTTACAAAAAAACCGCAAATCCCTCTCATTTGGCTCATCTTTTTACGACGTATAGTACATATTTTATAATTTTAATTTTGTTTTCTACAAATTTTAAAATACTTATTTAAGTTTTATTTTCGAGAAGTTTATAGTTCAAAAATTTTCACATAAACTAAAAAGATGTTGGAAAAATATTATGCATTATAGAATTTTTGGCATTATATTATAAAGATGAGTGAGGCATATATCATATATGATTTGATTTATATGCTTCTTTTTCACATAGATTAATACATCAGATCAAAATTTGAGATTATGTTCAAAATAAAAACATCGGCAATTAATTGATGACATACATGTTAGAGTTTGTTTGCATAGACGGTTGAACAATACTTTATTATTTTAGTTAATATTTTTGGTTGGTTTAAATAAACGGCTAGGATCTCGATGAAAAAATAGCTTGCTGAAAATGACTTGTAGATCAATATAAAAAAAAATATATTGAATAAAAGAACCATCAGTCGCGTTCCAATGAAATTTATTACCATGTGTGTTTATGTCATCTAGGATACTATATGATAAATTTATTATCATATGTGTTTATACTTTTTCGTTGTTTTATATTATTTTTATTTGTAGAGTTTTTGATTAACAATTGATTTCATATTTATATTTTAGAATTTTTGTTACTTGTTTGGAGCTTGAAGTATTTGTTACATTGCATTTGTATTAAATGATATATAAGATTTTAGTTAGATAGTAATATTTGTGGTGTTTTGAATATGAATTTTTCATTTTTGTTCCATGAATATAGCGAATATTTCCTCCTACTACATCTTTGTTGGAAAACCATTTTTATTATTTTTATAGATCATTAGGTATGTTAAAAAAAATTGTAGTATAGTTTTTAATAATACAAATTTGGTAGCTCATTTTCTTGTTTGCAAATTGTAGTTGTTTGTGGTGTTTGAACACAAAATGCATGCGTCTACATGGTATATTTTTGAGTTGACAATATATTGGTTTGTTTTGTTTGTGGTAGAATATATGGATGTGGTGAATTTGTTAATATTTACTCTAACAATAAATTGGGAGATCTCAAATATATTTCACTCGATAACTTTAAACTGGAAATTTGGAATTATATATTCACTATTCTACAACATTATACTCTTAAGAATATGGCTGATAAACTGTTTGGCGTGGACGGAACTGAACCCGAGACCAGTGAGGAACCACCTAAGACTGTTGTTGTTGTTGTTCCAGTGGAAAAACAACCATTGGAATCAAAAGAAGCTAAGGAGAAGCTACTGCTGGAACAGAGGATGAAGATGAAGCTGGCCAAAAAGATTATGCTACAGAGGAAATGTCTGGTTGATGAAGAAGCTCAAGAATGTTTAGAGGTGATGACTTTGTGCTGTCTTTTTTATTTAACTTTTTTGTAATATTGTTTGTAAACTTTCCGGAACCAGTTAATGCATTATGAAATGCAACCAATGTTTTTTGGATAGATCCTCAACCTGAGAGATCTTTAAAAGGATTCATACAAAGTCATCAGTCTAGATATAACAATTACAAAGAGTAACAATGTATAGATAGAAGCAAAAAAAGAGTTTGGAGCTTGCATTGAACCATTTGGTTATCCAAGAAGGACATGTAAGCTGAAGAAGAGGGGATATATGCAGCAGAATCCGGTGCTCCAACACTGCAACAAAGTTTATTTTGAGAGACTGATTAATAAAACTGATTATATCTATTTAAATACTTTACATGTAAGAAAATTCAATTAAGCGTATGGCTTACCACAGAAAGGAATGGACCTTGCTTGAACTTGCCATGGAATGAAAAGGAGATAGCTTTCAGGGTTTTGACGGGACCTCTGATAAAAGCATAGATTTTTCTTTGGAGTTGGACAATGCACATATACACAAAAGAAGGTAAAGACTGATGAGAGGATAATACTTGTAGAAATTAATTACGCAAGTGATGCTGACACAATAGGTGTACTTTGAGTGTCGTAGATTGTAATTAATCCTTTGTAATTGTCATCACCTCTTGTGAATGAAACAACCAATCGATGAAATACCCTCCATCTGACAACCATCTCTGATCACATATCTAGACAATCAATCCAAGACAGCGTTTTCTGATATTAGAGCATGAAATAAACTAAGAATGACTGAATGATAACAGAAGCTTGAGTGCATATAGTTATCATATATATTATGTGTAGTGTCGACAACTTCAGCATCTGGTTTGTTAAACCTGGCAGCCAAATGATTCTCAGTAAGAGCTAAACAACCATCATTCGTGATTCCTTGTCCAAATGGACCTGCATAGCAGCAAAAGCAGAGACCCGCAGTCGTAACCACAACCATAAAAAAAATCTGTAATTCACATGAACCATAAGCTAAAGAAGCAAAATCTCAAACCAATAGTGAATTCAATTCCAAGAGTCTTGTAATTCTCGGGATGTCTTGCTTCCCTACTGACGGAAACCCTTTAAATCATCCTAATAAACAAAACCAACACTTTTCAGTAAAATATAATGAATTTCAACAGCTTTATCAGATGAACAACAAAACATATTGAATCTGTAAACTTTTTACATGTATATTTACCCACTAAAGTAACTACTTTATTGATGGAAAACCTCTTCAGTGTTCTAATCTTATTAAAACTA
This sequence comes from Orychophragmus violaceus, assembly GCA_030180135.1. Classification (NCBI taxonomy): domain Eukaryota; kingdom Viridiplantae; phylum Streptophyta; class Magnoliopsida; order Brassicales; family Brassicaceae; genus Orychophragmus; species Orychophragmus violaceus. The sequence continues at coordinate 86,159,025 of CM058229.1, read as the reverse complement.
AAGTAATTAAATTTATTGATTCCATCGCTGGTTATAAAAACCACAATTAGAAAACAATCAAAGAAAAGAATATTTGCGGATTTAGTTTAAGAGCAAGCAAATAATTTACGTGCTAGTCAAAGAAGCTCTCTGGTAATTCAACTGGTAAGAGATGGGGATCTGAAAGTATAACAAAACAGGAGGTTCGTGATTATAATCAATTTTGATATGATATGTAAGGGAAGAGGCTTACCTGCTCGTCAATCAGAAGAAGCTCCAGACCCATCAGCATGCCATTCTTTTCGAGGCTCCTGGCCTCCCAAATGGATAAATCTGAAAACTAAGGTCATGTTCGTAGATGGTTTTTCCGATTCATAGAATTAATGAACAAAACCTGACATGATGTTTGTCTTGTGTGCTCAGTGCTCACCTGAAGCATGATATACCCATGTGCTGCATAAAACATGTCTTGACCAGCTATGTTATATTCACACAGCCTCTTCATGAGAGCTGGAGTTAACCATCTTTGTCAATGTTCTCAAAGCCCCGAGTTCAAAAACTTGTTACCAAATTCACAAAAGAGGAAACATGATTTATTTCAGATGGTTTGTACACACATTCATGCTCTGCAAGTTCAACGAAACGTGCCTGCTCTTGAATGAACATGTTGTTTTGGCTGGGATTACACGAAAATCAATAAGTCGAGCGTCTAAAAAAAGAGGGGAAAAAACAGAAGAACTCAATCAGGACCATGAATCGGGACTCGTGAAGCAAACCGATGGGTACGATGTGATTACTCTCTTCCTTGTCGACATCGATAGGTCTCTCAGTCACCACGATACCTCCGGTATCCCCGAGTGAGCCGATGGAGGAGCCATCTGCGTATCTAACTGGGATACATCGGAGGTGCTGCTCCGGCAACGGAGGCATACAGAGCTGCTCACATTCAAGACTCGAGCGAATGGCCAGAAAAAAGGGAGGAGAGGATTAGGGCTTTGAAAATTTACGAAGATAATAAAGAGATAGTTGCTAACAAACCTGAATCGGATGGTGGGTTGCTTGATTAGGCGTCAGGTTTTGTGAGAATCGAAGCTCAGTCGAGTAATTTTGATTCGATTTATACAGATCTGAAACGACATGTAAAAGAGATAAACAAAATTAAGACAATCGGGATGATGAGAATAGCAAATCGGAAACACCATGAATGATTTAGTACCTTTAATAGGAGAGAGATTCAGAGATCGACGAAGATGGAGAAACGACTTGTAGATTGACGATGAGACGGTGATGGGGAGACGGTTTTGAGAGAAAGGGAGAGAGACTGTTCAGAGAGAAAGCGTAAGAGATGTAAAAAAAAAATTGGAATAGTCACCAAATTGATTTTGAGAATAGTCACTCAAATTATTGCAAAATAAGAGATTTTGATTGGAAGAGGTGGGACTTTTTTTCTCACATGCCTTGTCATTTATAGTAATTAGATTATTGTCCGCCCTCTCCATTCTTATCCTTTCCTTTTAGATCCGAATGGACCGACTAATTCTATAAAGCCTATTTACTTAAAATCTGTCTGAATTTTATGTATTGTTTGTTGGACCCAACCCTTCGGACTTTATAAAACCAACGTGGACAGCAAAAAAGAAATACATTATTGTCCGGATTTGAACATGATTAGCTAAGATGTCAAAATGGAAAAACGGATCCAATCCAAACTAAATCCAAATGGTTTGGATTTTTAATGGATAATAGATTAACTCAATCATTAAATAAAGAGTCAATTGGCTAAAAAGGAAAGTAAAACTTGATAACCAATTTGGATGTGACATAAGATTTTGTCAGAGTTGTTAAAATGACAACTATACCCTTCATATATGAAGCGGATACACATTGTTCAGCACAAATGTTAAACAAAATTATTTTATATCGTAGAATCAATTTAATAGATTAAATTTATGTTAACAGAACTATGATGCATATATGTTAACATAATTATTAACTAGTTAATTTATCATATGTATTTTGATTATTATACTATATAAAATATATAAGATCGTTGTTAATGTGTTAACTCGATTATTAACTAATTAAATTTTATAATGTATGCTTAAGTTATAATTTATCCTAAAAATATATAAATTTATCGATAACTATTTGGTTAAAATGCTAACAAAATTGTTATCTATTGTTTTTTTTTTTGCAAATATTTCTAAAACATTAGTCATATTCACTCAATAAGTTATTTAAATACATATTTTATGATACATGTTAACTTAATTATTAGCCAATTAATTTTTAGTTAATTAGTATGTATGTACTCATTGAACCGATTCAGTAAATTAAATATATGTTAACACAGTTCTACATGTGATAATTTAGTTGTGTTAACGTAGTTACTGATCTTATTAGCTAGTTAATTTTTAGGCGTTGACAAAAAAATTAATTTTTAGGATTTGTGTTCATGATATTATGTATCATATAAAATGCATAAAATTCATTGATAAATGTTTTCTTAACGCTATAACACAACTGTTATTGTGTAATTATCATAAAGGTGTTAATTATCATAAACACACTGAGATCCCGCCATCTGATCCAAACTGTCGTCACCCTCTCTCCTCTCCGTCTTCACTCTCTCTCTCTCTCTTTTCTTTACCTCTACCGTTGCTTCCTCTCGCTCTTTAACAAGTTTACATAAGCGAGCAAAGAAACACTCTTTAATGAGTTCAGCCAAACAAATTAATGTCAATAAATGTCTTATATATTCTGAAGAAAACCCTTAGTCCTAAGAACTAAGATAATCACCACAACTCTAGATATGTGCTCACAAGGTATGTGTCATAATTTCATATATTGGTATAGCTGCCCATGTTCATGATCAACGTTCTGCAAATATGATTAAGAGAGTCTTGCAAAAAAAAAAAAACAATCAGAAACCAAACCCTCGTCATCAAAGTTATTTATCACTGAACAAAGATGGTACAATCATAAACTTAAACAATCCAAAATCTCACACGATCTTTTGTTTGATCCTTAGAAGAACCATGCTTTTAGACAATCAGAAACCAAATCCTCATGTTCAAAGCTATTTGTCACTTACTAAAAATGGCACAATCAAAACCCTATGCAAATTCAAAACCTCGCACGAGCTTTTCATTGATCCTTAGAAGAATGATGCTTTAGGACAATCTGATTTGGTTATGCTCTTACTAAATACCAATCAAAAGCAATTAGTACATAAATTATCTTTGTCCATCGAGACTTACTCCTTGTTGGATGTGTGATGATGGGTTTTTGGCTGCTTCCAAATTGTTTTTCCACATCATTTGGACCTGATCGAATAATAACCATCTCACCTTTGCCATTATTATCATCAATTCATAATACAATCATCATCAACTCACATCACACAAATCATAATAATTAATAGAAAATTATATATTCATCATCAAGCATATAACCATGTATCCAAGAGCGAGTAGATAGTAAAGCTTGGACGTTATTGGGCAGAAAACGACTCTAATATTTCTTAATCACATAAGATACAATACTGACAGAAGATTCAGAAGCCACAGTAGTGATGGGAATACTAAGTGCATCCATTGCCATATATATTAATGCTCCAAAACAAATGTTTCTTTCTTTCCAATACTGCAAAATGTTCAAATTAGGATAACGTCTCATCTAACTTTGGATCCTCCAAATATGTATCCAAAGTTGACTTTCCTTCTTCCATATAGTTTGGAACATCATCTAAGTCGAACAAGTTGTTGGGATAGTGTCCTGAAATCACACTTGTACTCACTCCTGATGATAGTTGTGTGTCGAGATCAGACATTCATATAATACTGGGCAGTTGCAATGTTTTGCTAGAAGCCTCTTGCAATCTGTAAGTTGTATACTTACTGCCAGTATTATATGATCCTATAGGGTCACACACCTAAGCAAACTGGAAGCTACGACATGGGAATGATCATTATGGTAATGATCATATTAATGTGTATTGGATGCACATTATAAACGATATAATGGTGTTGTGTCGATCGACACAGCTTGTGTGTCGGTCGACACAGTTCGGGTTTTCGGAAAGGCTTTCCGAATTAAGACTTAATTAAGTCTGGCCCGTTAATCATGTTTAGGTCGAATAAAACTTGAGAGTTTCGACCTAAACAGTGGCCGTCCACTTTTCTTGATAGAAAGAGTAGAAACACCAGAAACAGTTTATTCCCGTTGATCCGGCACTAGCATCCCGTTTCCAGCTTGTGTGCGTGTGTATCTGGTAGAGGCAAGGCATATGTGTTGCTCCACTGATCTCGTTCACCATTCTCATTCCGCTGCCAGTTCAAAGGTAAGAACGAGGTTGGTTTAATTCAATATATCAAACCCTAGATCCTAGGAGATCCAACAGTGGTATCAGAGCGTTTTTAGGGTTTAGCTATTGAATCTGATGCAATTAATTCGAAACTTGTTGTTGTTGAATTAGAAAATTGCCTGTTAAAATCGTTTTTCTTATGATAATCTCGGATTGTATGCATGTTGAAAATCGATGAACTGTTGATATCGCACTGTGTCGATCGACACAAAGCGTGTGTCGGTCGACACGCCGCGAAATAACGCGTAAAATATTTAGGGTTTATCGCAGAGTGTCGATCGACACAAAGCGTGTGTCGGTCGACACAGAGCGAAAACTCGCAAATAATTTTAGGGTTTCGATCTGAGATCGAGTACCCGTATTCCTGCTGTGTCGATCGATACACTGGGTGTGTGGGTCGACACAGGCAATGCGATTAGATTAATCGGTTCAATTGGATTGAACCGGTTATCTCGCTCGGTTAATTTTAATTAACCAATTGGTTCTGGTTTGGTAATGTCGATCGACACAGAGTTGTGTGACGATCGACATGGACCATTAAACCGAACCGGTTCAATTGGATTGAATCGGTTAAGCAAATTCGATCCAGTTTAACCGGTTATCGAAGACCGGTTTAGATTGGGTTGCGTCGACCGATGCCAATGGTTTGCGTCGATCGACACGACATTCGCAAACATGTTGGTTGAACCACAAATTTGCATATACCAGAACAATTTAATCGTAAAAGTTCTAGATGAATCTAAACCTATTAAAACTGAATGTTTTAATTAAATTAATAGCTTCTTGAATGTATATTGGATATACATCAAGATTAAATAATTCTTTTCCTCAACCAAATATCAAGTGATCTTGATGTCTTGCCCGATCTTGTCTACCGTCAGGACTCGTGTTGTTGTTGGATATCCTTGGAGTCCTTGGTATCCACAGCAACATGAGTAATGCAGGTGATCATTGATAGATTTGCAGTGCAACTATTAGTGATCATAAGACAGAAGAGATTGGTTTTACTTGACTGGGCTGTCAGAAGTTCTAGGCCCAGAGACATCAGAGTGGATTAGGCATAGTTTGTCTTATCCACGACCAAGAGTTGTACTGAGTATAATTAGCAATGATTTGCTTACGTAGATAACTAAAGTTTGAGTAACGGCGAGTCGCCCACTCGAATTTTAGTAATCTGAGGATCTTGGATCATTGTATTCATCTGAGGAAACATAGTTTTGAATACAATGCGAGTTTTTCTTATTAGATAAGAATTCTCATTTCTTGAGCATTATAACTAAAAACTCTACCTCTTTTAATTACAGCTATGTCTGTCTCAACTCACATCAACACTTTCTCACTAAGATCCGTCCCTGAGAAGGACAAGTTAAATGGATCTAATTTCTTGGAATGGTATCGGAACCTGAGAATAGTTCCCAGGCAGGAGAACAAAGAATATGTCCTTGAAAGAGTTCTCACCGAGAGGCCACGTTCCAATGCCCCGCAGACAGAAAAGAATGCTTGGGATAAGCATTCAGCTGATGTCAAAGATGTTAATTGTCTAATGCTGGTGACTATGAACTCTGAGCTGCAGAAGCAATATGAGAACGTGATGTCACCCATTGAGATGATTCACAGCCTGAAAGCTTTGTTTCAGGAGCAAGCTCGCACAGAGAGATACCAGACGGTTAAATCTCTCATGGATTGCAAGCTGGCTAAGTATAGTCCAGTAAGTCCTCATGTCCTTAAAATGATGGGTTACATTGATAACCTTGGGAAACTGGACTGTGCCATTAGCCAGGAGCTAGCCACTGACATGATTCTGCAGTCTTTGCCGTCGTGTTTTGATCAGTTCATCATGAACTACAACATGCAAAACATGACTAAGACATTGACTGAGTTGCACGGCATGCTGAAGACAGCAGAGCCGAATCTCAAGAAGGCAACTCCCAGTGTACCTATGGTACAAGGGGGTAAAAGGTTTAAGAAACCTAAGAAGGATAAGGGAAAGGCCCAAGTTGTCCAGACTGAGAGTCAGGACAAGCCCAAGCCGAAGCCCAAATCCGTGCCTTCTCCTGAGGATAAGTGCAACTACTGCAAGCAGTTAGGGCATTGGAAGAGAGACTGCAGGAAGTTCATGGAAGATTACAAGAAGCTGAAGAAGACGTATGATGCGTCTGATTCAGGTATTTATGTTATCGAACTTAATGTTATATCTTCTAGTTCTACTTCGTGGGTATTGGATACCGGCTGCGGTGCTCATATTTGTACTAATATGCAGGCACTAAGAAACAGTAGAACGCTGAAGAAAGGACAAGTGGAGCTACGGGTCGGGAATGGAGCTAAGGTTGCTGCACTGGCCGTAGGCACCTGCGAATTGTCTTTACCGTCGGGCATGGTTTTAATTTTGAATAATTGCTACTTTGTACCTGCGATTAGCAGAAACATAATTTCAGTTTCCGTATTGGATTTGGAAGGTTTTGATTTTGCTTTTAAGAATAAAGTTTGTTCTTTTAATCTTGATGGTACATTTTATGGTAGCGCCCCATTAGATAATGGGTTATATGTTTTGAACCAAGAAATGCCTAACTTTAACATAAATACAAAGCGGTTTAAGTCTAATGACGAAAACCCGACTTTCTTATGGCATTGTCGTTTGGGCCATATCAATGAGAAACGCATCCAAAGGCTCCATCGAAATGGGCTTCTGGGCTCATTTGATTTTGAATCATGTGAGAAATGCGAATCTTGTTTGATGGGCAAAATGGCTAGAGCCCCTTTCAACAAACCAAATGAAAGGGCCGGTGATTTATTGGGCCTCGTTCATACTGATGTATGTGGGCCAATGAGTACTGTTGCCAGAGGAAATTACAGGTACTTCATTACCTTCACTGATGATTTCAGTAGGTATGGCTATGTCTATTTGATGAGACACAAGTCAGAATCCTTTGATAGATTCAAGGAATTCAAGAATGAAGTACAGAACCAACTTGGCAAAAGTATCAAAGTTCTGCGATCGGATCGCGGAGGAGAATACTTGAGTCAAGAGTTCAGCGACTATCTGAGCGAGTGTGGAATTATTTCACAACTCACTCCTCCTGGTACACCCCAATGGAATGGAGTGTCAGAGAGGAGGAATCGAACCTTATTGGATATGGTTCGGTCTATGATGAGTCATTCAAATCTTCCATTATCCTTTTGGGGATACGCTCTAGAAACGTCTACATTTACACTGAATAGGGTACCATCTAAATCAGTGGAAAAGACACCACATGAACTGTGGAGTGGGAATGTTCCTAGTCTGTCTTTCCTGAGGATTTGGGGTTGTGAAGCTTATGTCAAACGTTTAATCTCTGACAAGCTTGCACCCAAATCAGATAAATGCTACTTCGTTGGTTATCCTAGGGAAACCAAGGCATACTACTTTTACAACCAATCTGAGAACAAAGTATTTGTTGCTCGGGACTGTTCTTTTCTTGAGAGGGATTTTATCTCTAAGAAAAACAGTGGGAGTAAGTACATCTTGAAGAAATTCGAGATGCACAGGAGACTGCTCAACCTGCTGAGGAAGAGCAGCAGTTGGATCCACAGAGTTCTGTGGAACCGGCGCCTGTGGAGCCTGAAGTTCGCAGATCTGGAAGGATCCGTCATGAACCCGAGAGATACTATGGATTTCTCGTGACCAATTCAAATGATCTGATGATCATTGATAATGACGAACCAGCGACCTTCGCGGAAGCAATGATGGGCCCGGACTCCGAAAAGTGGCTTGGAGCCTCTTAATCCGAAATGGGATCCATGTCAGAAAACCAAGTATGGTCCTTGGTCGATTTACCTAATGGTGCAAAAGCCATTTAGTGTAAATGGATCTTCAAGAAGAAGATTGACGTGGATGGCAATGTACAGATTTACAAAGCGAGATTGGTGGCTAAAGGTTTCAAGCAAATTCATGGTATTGACTATGATGAAACCTATTCCCCAGTCGTTGTGCTTAAATCCATTCGGATTCTTCTAGCGATTGCTGCTCATTATGACTATGAGATTTGGCAAATGGATGTCAAAACTGCATTCCTGAATGGTATTCTGGAAGAGGATGTGTATATGACACAGCCTGAAGGTTTTGTCGATCCTAAGAACGCTGGGAAGGTATGCAAACTTCATAAATCCATTTATGGATTGAAGCAAGCATCACGGAGTTGGAATCTTTGTTTTGATGAAGCAGTAAAACAATTTGGTTTCATCAAGAACGAAGAAGAACCATGTGTTTACAAGAAGACTAATGGGAGCAAAATTGTGTTTCTTGTACTGTATGTCGATGACATACTCCTCCTCGGTAATGACGTTCCGTTGCTTCAGTCTGTTAAGACTTGGCTCGGAAGTTGTTTTTCCATGAAAGACATGGGAGAAGCCGCATACATTCTTGGAATCAGAATCTACAGAGATAGAGTAAACAGGCTGATTGGATTGTGCCAGGACACTTATATTGATAAGGTGCTGCACAGATTCAGGATGCATGATTCCAAGAAGGGCTTCGTACCGATGTCTCATGGCACTAGTCTCAGCAAGAAGCAGTGTCCGGCGACACATGCTGAGCGAGTACGCATGAATAGGATTCCTTATGCATCTGCAATAGGATCTATTATGTATGCCATGCTCTGCACTCGTCCAGATGTAGCTTACGCGTTAAGCATGACGAGTAGATACCAATCTGATCCAGGTGAAGTTCACTGGACAGCTGTCAAGAATATTCTCAAGTATTTGAGACATACTAAGGATAAATTCCTTGTGTATGGAGGAAGTGAAGAACTTGTGGTGAATGGATTCACCGATGCGAGTTTTCAGACGGACAGAGACGATTTCCGATCACAATCTGGATATGTCTTCTGTCTAAATGGCGGTGCAGTGAGCTGGAAGAGCTCTAAGCAGAATACCGTAGCTGATTCCACGACGGAAGCTGAATATGTTGCTGCTTCAAAAGCGGCAAAGGAAGCTATTTGGATCAAGAAGTTCATGACTGAACTTGGTGTGGTTTCAAGTATCTTGGAGCCAGTGGCTTTGTTTTGTGATAACAACGGAGCCGTTGCTCAGGCGAAAGAACCGAGGTCACACCAGAAGTCCAAACACGTAGAGAGGAGATATCACCTGATTCGTGATATCGTCAATAGAGGTGATGTGAAGATCAGCCGAGTTCCGACGGACGAGAATGTCGCTGATCCTCTGACTAAGTCACTCCCAAGGCCTAAGCATGAGAGTCACACGACTGCTATTGGCATTAGAGATCTTAAGATGTAATCTTGATTCTAGTGGGAGTTTTTTTAGTTTTATTTTAGTTATAATAAGATGCTCTTGTAAACATTCTTTTGGAAGTGTTTTAATGAAATTTGATTTCAGCATTATTTATTGTGATCTAAATAATGGTCCCAAAATAAGTTTATGACATATTATAGGTCATCAAGTTGAGGACTTGATCATGAAACCCTGTAAGTTGAATATGACATAAATTATGTTTAATCCCTAGTCGAGATTGTCAAAGTGGGACACTGACAACCGCGAGAGACTAGATTGTGAGGTGACTGTTGGCTAAGTTTCATGGAGCCAATGATATGATTATCGCAGTCAGTCACATGGATATATGTTGGTGAACATATGATCGGACATGACCCGCTAATGAGAAGTCTACAAGATAGTTATATCTGTGTCATAAGAGGTTCTCATTATGACTATAGAGTATAGTCCTTAGACCTGAGTTCATCATGCTTTCTTGCATATGAATTGGTACACTTTGACTTTGTCAAACGTCGGCCCGTAACTAGCGACTATAACGGCACCGTTCAAGTATATCATGAAATGTGCGTTGAAACAGGGATGGAACAAGATGGGATTTGTCCCTCCAGTATAACAGGAGATAAATATCTCAGGGCCTATCGAAGATTGAATACTGAGATAATGTGTGGCCGCACTCAAACGAACTGTAGTTCAGTTGTTTGTAATGTTCAGTATGAGATCAGGAGTTCGATAAACATGATGTTGGCTAAATAAGGATGACACCAATCTTGCCTTATGCCAAATCGAGATATAGAGACAAAAGGATTATAGGAATTGATGATTCCAGTACAAGTGGGAGATTGTTGGGATAGTGTCCTGAAATCACACTTGTACTCACTCCTGATGATAGTTGTGTGTCGAGATCAGACATTCATATAATACTGGGCAGTTGCAATGTTTTGCTAGAAGCCTCTTGCAATCTGTAAGTTGTATACTTACTGCCAGTATTATATGATCCTATAGGGTCACACACCTAATCAAACTGGAAGCTACGACATGGGAATGATCATTATGGTAATGATCGTATTAATGTGTATTGGATGCACATTATAAACGATATAATGGTGTTGTGTCGATCGACACAGCTTGTGTGTCGGTCGACACAGTTCGGGTTTCGGAAAGGCTTTCCGAATTAAGACTTAATTAAGTCTGGCCCGTTAATCATGTTTATGTCGAATAAAACTTGAGAGTTTCGACCTAAACAGTGGCCGTCCAGTTTTCTTGATAGAAAGAGTAGAAACACCAGAAACAGTTGATTCCCGTTGATCCGGCACTAGCATCCCGTTTCTAGCTTGTGTGCGTGTGTATCTGGTAGAGGCAAGGCATCTGTGTTGCTCCACTGATCTCGTTCACCATTCTCATTCCGCTGCCAGTTCAAAGGTAAGAACGAGGTTGGTTTAATTCAATATATCAAACCCTAGATCCTAGGAGATCCAACACAAGTCATATATAATTTGAAACTTAAACATATTACTATCTAAACAACAACGAAAGGTTAAATCATTTAAACAAAAAAAAACTTAATTTTGCACGCCCAAGTTTCTTTTTCTCCTTTTAGATATTCAAGAAACTACTATTGAATTGGGCCATAGCTACGGATTCTTTCGTAGCTATGGCCCAATTTTGATAGCTAATTTCGATTTAGCTACGGATAGCTATGACTCCAATCCCCGCATAAACGCTCATAGCTATTGATAATTCGTAGCTATATGTAGCAACGTCTCTGCGGAATAGCTACGAACGTATCCGTAGCTATTATCTATGAATAGCTATGACTCATGTTCCTAACTACAATTTCAATGAATAGCTGTGAAACTAATCATAGCCATAACTATGAATTACTACAACATATTTCGTAGCTAGTTAACTACGAATGGCTACGGCTATTTTAGTGGCTATTTAGTTGCGACATCACTCGTGACATTTCGTAGCTAAAGCAGCTACGAATGGCTACATATATTTTTGTAGCTATTCCTACGAATATCTACGGATATCTTGTAGCTACTCGTCTATAGATAGCTACAGACTAATCCGTAGGCATATTCTTCACGAACTGTAACCGTAGCGATCCGTAGCTATTCTGATTTATACCAAAATTGAATTTGGTTCATATATACCATATTGATTTCCAAATTGAATTTGAATGTTTCATATTAAACATAAACATGATCTAATACGATATAACCATATTTATATTGATAGTTAAAAAAGTTTTACATAGCAAAAAGAGAATTTACAGCAACCTAACTTTAACATGTTCAAATATTACAATTTACAACACTATTCATGGGATAGTGTTGTCTGGGATCAGGTTGGGCTCTTTGATAGACTCAAAATGTGGACTTGGAGCAACAAATGCACCACTCTCACGGGGAGCTTGTGTCCGGTAAGTCTTAGGGTCCACTCCATTGATGCTCAGCAGAACTGCCATGCCCTGTTTCAATTCAAACACTGTCTCCTTTAGTTAAGACATTTCCTCCTCTGTTGCAGCTTTCCTGATCATTGAAGCAAGTGCTACCACATTTGGATGAGGATCCAAGTACTGAATTGATCAAAGTTCATAGGTACGCCCCTTAGAGTTAGTAGTTTTCTGCAGAAGATAAAACAAATATCAGTAAAACGCTAAATAACCACACATTATCCAAATAATTTAGAAACTATACTCAACAACCAAACATCAAAACTTAGAACTATACTCAATAACAACACATTATCTAACATCATAACTAAGTAAATCATAACATGACTTACTTCAACATAGGCGGATGTGAGATGGAGGATAGAGGGAGTTCCTTCAATATGGTCAGATCCATGTGATCTCTCAATGGCCAGCGTCTCAGCTGCTGCTACAAGTGCCTCTACTCTTTTGTCTATGATGGTTTCATCCTTGCGAGCATGAGTCTTGCGCACTACAGCCGTTGCAGGCGGTGTAGCTCCAAGTTCAATCTCCTATCATTCAAAAAAATAAATTACTAAACAATACAGAAACATAAATACAGATATGAATACAAAAATAAAATAGACTTACCATCTCATATATGATTCTGATGTGGGATTTGGATCCTGAAGTATGCACGTGTTTGCCCATGCCGTCTGGATTTGAGGTTACATTTTCTAAATTTTGTTTGCTCTTGTTCACGTGTTCAGCCTCCTCCCAGATGTCCATCATTGAGTTCCAGTTGGCCAGTCCTATAAACTCTTGTTTCTTATCGGATCTCTTCCTCTTGCTTACTATGTCTCCAGTCGATCTCATGAGAATGGTTATCCAGCGCTCGATCACCATATTATGCGGCTGCTCTTCCCAGTAGTACTTTTGCTACATAAAAAAGATAGAAAAATGTTGTCAATACATATAGACAGACAAATATAAGTTAGTAAATAATTTGTAAAAAAAATTCCCTACATGTTTACATACCACGAAAGCGATCCACCACTCATCCTTCTTCGTCTGTGGAACCATAGTGAAGTTCCACCAAAGGGCGCATAAGTTAGACTGATAGCATGCCATTATATCCTTGCCTATACAGTCGTCTATACCACACATGTGTGAAAGAAAGTAGAACACATAAGAAAACAACTAGAAATATATCATTTGCATACAACTTATACATATATATATATATGAAGACTAAATAGAGAACTATAACTAATACGTACACATACATAAGCAATTCATATAAGTTGCAATTACAAAATGCAAGTCTCATAAACATAAACTCAGAACCAAACCAGACATATTCAATTCGCAATCCGAAAACAGAAAACAAAAACATTCGCAATCCAAGCAGTTCAAATCAATTCACATCAACTAAGCAACTAAGTAACTAAGTTCACATCAATTCACATCAACTAAGCAACTAAGTTCACATCAATTTATATAAGCTCACATCAATTAATCAATTTATATAGGTTCACATCAATTCACATCAACTATGCAAGTAAGTTTAAACATGTTCAACTCGCAGTCCGTAAATAGAAACATTCGAAAACTCATATTAATTCACTAAGAAGACACTATATATTCAATTCGCAATCCGAAAACAGAAACATTCACTATATATAATCACAAACACAAACTCATGTCTAATTCAAAAACACAAAACACACACACACACACACACACACACATATATAACGAAGAAGACTGACCATATGGCGCCGTTAATCTTGTATGGATGGAGGTGAGGCATGTTGCGTCACTTTGGCGAACTCCTGACTACCTCCAAGCTAGGTAGTGGGTGGCGAGAGGCGGAGGAAGTAGAGGATCTCACGGCTCCACGACGAATGCGGCCTTGAGTCAGACGCCTTATGGGACGCCTTCCTCCTATAGCCTCACCACTGAGATTCAACTTCATGCAAACAGAAGTAAATAATGTTAGTTAATGATCGCCAAATTGATGAATCTAAAGAAAATCTAATCACTGAAAGAGGTGAATCGACATGCAAAAACTCGGTAGATAGATGAATCGACAGACAGAAATCGATGAAGATAGATGAATATACAAATATAAATCGATGAATCGACATGCAAAGACTCGACAGACACATGAATCGAAACAAATTATGACGAAGACAGATGAATCAAGAGACATAAATCGATGAATCGATGAAGACAGATGAATCTACAAACATAAATCAATGAAGCGACATGCAAAGACTCGACAAGAATATGAATCGAAACAGAATTAGACGAGCATGAGATGAATCGTGATAGATCAATCTAGGGTTTACCATGAATCGAGACTGAAACCTAAACCCTAAACCGATACATCCTAACGAGAGACTGAAAGTGTAACGCCCCTTCCCGTTTTCCGCTGACCGACGAGCTGACCGGCCAACAATCAAACAAGAACATGACCGATCAAACCCGAGCAGTCATACGAGAAGAGTTTGTCACAATACGAAAGCCAGAGACAATCTAGTTTTAGACAAAGGCTCGAACCAAAAAAAAATCTTTGACTCAGTTTACCTCATTTCCACGGTACGAGGCTTTTCAACCCGTACCGCTTCCACGAGTTGTGTTCGGTTCGGACAAAATCGTATATCAGGGAATTATTCCGTTTTTATTACTTTAAAATCATAAACTTTATTCATAACAATATACGGTCTAATACAAATCGTTTAGCGGGTACCCTACAAAATACGCAACCAAAAATAAAGTCAAAATGCGTAATGATCGATACCCAACGCCAACCCGAGACTACTAACTCTGATAGATAGTTGTATTGTCAAGATCGGACAATCCATGTAATACTAGGTGGTCATAATGTTTTTCTAGAAGCCGCTTATGACTTATGAGTTGTAACTCATTGCTAGTATTATGTGGACCTACAGGTTCACCTACCTAAGCTAGATGGATACACTTTGTATGGGATTGATCATTGGCATATGGTCCGATCAATGTGTATTGGATACACATTGATATCGAGTTTTAATAGGTGTGTCGATAGACACCATTGGGTGCGTCGATCGATACAAGAGGTGTGTCGATCGACACAAGGCCGATACCGAAACTAATGTTTCGGTTTATGTCGAGGTCTATATATATAGGCTTATGTATATGACCTAGAGGCAGCCGTCGCAGAGAGTTTTTCTTGACAGAAAAACGCAGCCACCTCTAGAAACACATAGAATCCCAGAGGATCCGAATCCCGGCACTAGCATCCCGGCGGATTCCAGCTTGTGTGCGTGTGGACTGCAGTAGAGGCGCAGCATCTGAGGCGCTGGAGATCTTGTTTATCTGACCCAATTCCGCTGCAAAGTTCCAGGTAAACACGAGATCATCGGTAAGGATTCAATTAACTAAACCCTAGATCCTAGGCTTCATGAACTGGATGGAATTCTGAAACTGTTAGAATTGGCCCAAGTTCCTTCATTGGTATCAGAGCCTTAGGGTTTAATCATTGAATCTCAAGCATGGAATTCGAATAATGATGTATTTGAATAGGTTGATGCTTGTTGATTTTCGTTTTGATAAATATAATCTCGGATTTTGTTTGTATCGAAAACGATAAACCTGTGTTTTCGCACAGTGTCGATCGACACAAGTTTGTGTCGGTCGACACACCGCGAAAACGATTATAAAATTTTAGGGTTTTCGCACAGTGTCGATCGACACAAGTTTGTGTCGGTCGATGCACCGCGAATACGCTTATTAAAATTTGGGTATCGATCTTAGAGATCGCACTGGGTCGATCGACACACTGGGTGCATCGATCGACACAGGCTGTGCGAAGGGATAGATCGGTTCAATTGGATTGAACCGGTTATCTCGCATGGTTAAATTTCCTGATACCCTACTGTGTCGATCGACACAGGTTTAGTGTCGGTCAACACAGACCTTACGATTGGTTGATCGGTTCAATTGGATTGAACTGGTTATCATGCTTGGTTAAGGTAGATCAGATCGGTTTAAATTGGATGAATTGGTTCAATTGGATTGGACTGGTTATCTCAATTAGTATAAACCGATTTGATTAAATAAGATCAGTTTGATTGGATAAGTCGGTTCAATTGGATTGGACCTGTTATCGCGATTAGTTAAAACTGATTGAATCGGTTCAATTGGATTGACCGGTTATCGGGTTTTGTTAAGGTTGGATGCGAACCGTAATCGTTTGGTTATTGAACCAAATGATTTACAAACCGAACCAAATGACCTAACCCACTTTTGTTAGAACAATTAAAACTCAATTAAAATTAAAAGTTAAACGTGTTCTAAACCTATCGAATACACATTGGATGTGTATTAGATCAAAGCTTAGTTTCAATGTGGTCAACTGTCAAGACTCATTTCGTTGTTATGATAGTCTAGCCAAGAGCTTGGTGTCCACAATTACATGAGTAAGGCAGGTAGTAGTGTTGATGGTCTTGCAGTGCTTGACATCAACAATTACGTGACCTAAGAGATTGATTTACTAACCTTTTAAAGTTCCGCTTCCTCAACTAAATATCAAATGACCTTGATTTCTTGACCAATCTTGTCTACTGTCAAGACTCGTTTCGTTGTTGGATAGTCTTGGAGTCCTTGGTATCCACAATTACATGAGTAAGGCAGGTGATCATTGATGGACTTGCAGTGCGATTGTCAATAATCACAAGACTGAAGAGATTGGTTTACTTGACTGGGCTATCAGAAGTTCTGGGCCCAGAAACGTCAGAGTGGATGAGATAAGGATTGTCTTATCTGCGACCAAGAGTTGTACTTGGTACAATTAGCAATGATTTGCTTACCTAGATAACCAAAGTTTGGGTGATGGCGAGTCGTCCACTCAGATTTTGGTGAAGTATGGATCTTGGATCATTATATTCATAGAGGAAACATTGTTTGAATATAATGCGAGTTTTCTTATTAGATAAGATTTCTCATTTCCTGAACTTCATAACTAAATTTTTTTTTTCTCTTAGTTTTCAGCCTATGTCTAAAACTACTTTCTCGTTACGATCCGTCCTTGAGAAGGACAAGTTAAATTGATCAAATTTCCTGGATTGGTATCGTAATTTGAGATTTATTCTCAAGAAAGAGAGTAAGGACTATGTCCTTGAGAGAGATCTCCCCGAAAGGCTTGGGACCAATGCCTCGCATGCAGTATATGATACTTGGAATAAGCATTATATGGATGTGGTAGATGTGTGTGGTCTGATGTTGGCTACCATGAACTCGGACTTAAAGAGTCAATACGAGGACATGGAGTCGCCAATAGAGATGATCACCAGCCTGAAACTGAAGTTTCAGGATCAAGCACGAGTTGAGAGATACCGTATGGTTAAGTCTCTCATTGGGTGCAAGCTACAAGAGGATGCTCCAGTGAGTCCTCATGTCATTAAAATGATGGGTTACATTGATAACCTGGGGAAACTGGATTGTCCTGTTAGCCTAGAGTTGGCTACTGAGATCATTCTGCAGTCACTGCCGTCAAGTTATGATAAGTTTATAAAGAGCTATATCAAGAATGGCTTGACAAAAACGTTGACTGAGCTGCATGGCATGCTCAAGACAGTTGAGCAAAACATCATAAAGGGTAAAAGATTTGAGAAATCTTGTCTAGACAAGGGTAGAGGCAGGGCCATCCAGATTTGGAATCAGGATAAGCTTGTGTCATCTTATAAGCCCAAGTCTGGCCCATCTGATGTTGATAAGTGCTGCTATTGTGAAGAGTTTGGGCAATGGAAGAGAAATTGCATTAAATTCTTGGAAGATTCACAAGAGATGAAGGAGATGTACGGAACTTCTTCTTCATGTATTGTGTTATTACTTCAAGTTCTACGTAGGTATTGGATACTGGTTGTGGTACTGATATTTTTGAAATATGAAGGGCCTAAACAACAGTAGAACGTTGAAGAAAGGACAAGTGGAACTGCACGTCTGGAATGGAGCAATGGTTGCTGCATTAGCCGTAGAGATCCTCCACTTGTAGGAGCCTTTCAAGCTTGGTTTTTGAATTAAGTAATTGATGCTATGTACCTGCTTTAAGCAGAGATGTCTTTCATTTTCTTGTAAGAATTTGAATGTTTTTCATTTTGATAAAAGACAAGTTTTGCTCTTTTCATCTTGATGAAATATTCTATGGTAGCACCCCTTTTGATAAATGGGTTTTATATCTTAAACCAATGTACGCTTGTAAATAACATAAATACCAAATGGTTTAAGTCTGAAGACTCGAACTCGATTTTTCCTTAGCATAGTCGTTTAAACCACATGGAGTGAAGCGAATTCAGAAGATCCATAGTTATGGACCTTTGGGCTCATTTGATTATAAATCATATGAGATATGAATTCTGCTTACTGGGCCAAATGACTAAGGCTTCTTTAGCAGAGCTAAAGAAAAGGGCCAGAGGCTTAATGGGCCTTGCTCATACTGATGTATGTGTTGGGATTATTGTGATACCCCGTATCAAAAATACGGTCAACGGGCAGCAGAAAGTCAACCGAGGGTAAAATCGTCATTTTACCTAAGCCAGGGGTAAAATGGTAATTTTACCAAAAGTCGAGACGGAACCCGAGGCGGGCCAAATATTCTTATATTTTAATATAAAGAATGTTTATAAGACCAGAATTGGAGGAATCGGAGCGGAAACGAGTTTTTCGGCTTATCGGGATGGAAACCGACTAAACCGAAGAAACTTCGGAAATTCATAACTAGAGCTCCGTAAGCCCGAACGGAGTGATTCAAATTGATAAATTCATCTTAAAGCATGAAGAATCTTATTTTGAAGGTTTTGGAATTTATGAGATTCCCCAGAACCGTTCTAAAATATTAAACCCAAAAAAACCGTAAAACCGAGCAATGAAGGAATGGGGATTAGTGGTTGGATAATGATGATTAAGTGGTGATTTGGCAGCCATTCAAGCCCAGTAGGACACCTGTCCCTTCCCCCTGTCTCCACCTTGCCTTGGTTGTGTGTCATGCATGCCAAATTCATTGGATAGTTTGCATGCACCAAATCCATCAAATCACATTCACTCCCCCTAACCAACTTTCTCTTCTCTCTCAGCTCTCTCTCGATCTCTCTCTCTTTTTGTCCAGAAAACATCAAGTTCTTGTTGTGTTCTTGATTGTTCTTGGAAGTTCTTGAAAACTCCATCAAAAACTCCTTTGTATGTTCTTCTTGTTTCTTGAGCAAGTAAAGGCTCAAATTCTCACCAAATCCTCTCTCTCACTCTCGGTCTCTTCTCTCTCTCTGTTGCTCAAAAATCAGGCAAGTTCTTGTTCAAAAGCTCATGCATGTCCTTAATTTCCAAGAAAAGTTCAAGAACCCTAGTTTGATCACCAAACCTTGTTTTGCAAGAAACTCCATAACTTTCATTCTATAAACTCAAATCCAGATCTACAAAGCCCCATGGCTTCCTTGTGAGTTCCTCTACCTTTTCCAGTTGGTCGCCGCCGTTGGAGTCGCCAGAGTAGGTCGCCGGAGCTCCTTCTTCTCCTTGTTGCTTCTTCCACAAGAAAGCTTGTAACTTTCTTTCTATAAGCTTGATTTTAGATCTATAAATTGCTATAGCTTTGTATTGATCTCCTCTGTCTTGTCCAGTGAACCTCCGCCCCTGTAGCCACCGGAGATCGCCGGAAAACCTCCTTGAAGCAGCCGCTTCTTAGGGTTTGTAGATCTCACCTTTTTCCTTGTGTTTTGTGATGCTTCAAGCTTTGAAATGAGTAGATCTAGTGATGGTGATCAGTTTGGTGTAGAGATTTGCAGAAGAAGCCGCCGGAAAAGCCAGCTCCGCCGCGGTCAACTCTCCTCCGCCGCCGGTCAACGCCGGAGAGCCGCCGCCGGGAAGCTCCGCCACCGTCAAAAGCCAGCCGGTTCTTCCAAGAGCGCTTTGGTAATTGTTGTGTTGATTTTGGAGTTGAATTGTGGGTTGATTAAACCGGGTCAAAGGCGGTTAAACCGGTCAACGGTTTAACCCGAAACCGGTTTAGTCAAACCGGTTCTAAGGGTGATTGGACCGGTTTGGTTAATTCTGTGATTTGACGAATCTGTGGTTCTGTGTTTCAGGAGTGTTCGTTAGTTCGGGAATCCTCATCCGCGCCAAACCCCATCTTTCTGTTATTCCGTGAGTCGGCTCGAAAACTCATAAAAACAATTAAACCGGGAAACCACTAAAACCGTAGCCATTAGGACAGTTACCGTGACTAAATTAATTAAATAAGATCTAACCGGACAATTAATAATTAATAAGTAATGAGGCATTTAATAAATAATCGTAAGACCAACTAACCGTGATTAGGGTTTAGAATTAAATGGTTAACCGATTCCGTGCCGCTAGGTTGTTAGTAAAGCGTATTTGATGTTTATATATATATATATATATATATAGTTTTATAAATATAAAGAACAAGTATTAATGAACTATAGACGGGAAATTACGACGATAATCAAATACGAATTAAACTGAAACCAATGTATAGAATATGATAACGGGATTGAGAATTAGACTGAGAAGCGGGTTTGGGTAAGGAACTAATTAAAGGATAATGAGATGTCGGGGAGTTAGTAAGTTTACTAACTCTAAACCGGCAGATCGAGAATGTGGTTAAAAGACACTTAGGACAGATTAATAAGAAGTGATGCGTGTGTGAGCCGTCTACGGGTTAGCAATCCGCTAACCCAGAGTAGCGGACAAGAATGAAGTAAAAGGCTTAGAAACCCTAATAGGCCTGCTTGTGTTAATTGTGTGTTTGATAGTGATTGTGTGTTGCGTGTTATTATTATTTTTGTGCTTTTCAGGTTATCAGCGACGGACGCGGGAGGTCCTCGGTGTAGCTTCGGGTTGCTTGTGTTGTGTTTGGATTGTGTTTTTTTGATTGTTTGATTTTCGGTTCGGCAGCTGCGCTATGTTTTTATTGATTTGTATACGATTGGATTTATTTGTTTATGTATTGTTATTGACGATTGTTTGTAAAACCGTTAAACGTTGTATTCAATGTTTAATTACTTAGAAATGGAATCGTTTCCCCTGATATGAGGTTTGGTCCGAACCGACACAACTCGTTGAAGTAGTGCGAGTAGTACTGCTTGTACTATGGATACGAGGATAGCGGGGTCGGAGATAGGTTGGTGCGAGCCTTTTGTCTCAACCCGACCTGTCTTTGGCTTCGTCCTGTAGCGAACTTTTCCTGTTCGACTTGCTCGGGTTCGATCGGTCATGTTCTTGTTTGATTGTTGACCGGTCAGCTCGACGGTCAGCGGAGAATGGGAAAGGGGCGTTACAGAAAGGTGGTATCAGAGCATGGTTCTGCATGGGTTTCGAAACGTTTCATTTTTGAGTGTTTTCCGTGTTTTATCGAGTCAAATGTGTCACACAAGCAATCATTAGGAAACCGAGCCGCGTCCGTTACACCCGGGATTGGGATGGGAAAGTAGAAATTTTGGTATTATTCGTACTAACTCATTTGTGTTTTGATTGCAGTCTTACAGCAGCGTGTCCCGGGCAGAGTAGTTGGTGTGTGTGTGCACGTGTGCAGAGTATTTTCAGTGGAGCAGGATGAGTCAGCATGGATCAGTTGGGTCACAGCAGGGTCAGGTAGAGCAGTTCCAGGGGTATCCAGTATCACCAGGACATACCCGAGGTTCGCATGTGTCTGCGCATCCGCCAGTTCCAGGACCACAGTTGCAGGGCGCCCGAGCAGCACAGATAGACTGGTCGCCCCTTCCAGACCCTTTACCTCCAGCTCTAGTAGACGATGCAGGCAGCCGAGACCCTTACGCAGGCGAGATAGGATTTTTGGGCGCAGCAGAGCCAGAGTTTCAGTTACCTCCGCAGTGGCCAGAGCCAGACGTGCCACAGATTCTTCCAGCGACAGATGCGCCACCGATGTACCAGGCGCCACCCCTTGAGGCACCTGAGTTCCCACCGCCGCTGGGTATTGAGGATTATCTGATGGACCCGTTGCCATTTGGGTTCGATCTAGAGATGGAGCCAGTGGACCCCGAGCAGCACCAGCAGTGGGAGCAGCAGGTAGCAGAGCAGGTAGCGGTGTTGGAGGACGTTTTGGCACAGCAGGTTGGACCAGGATCTCCCCGTACCCCGTTGGATGTCGAGATGTCTTCAGGATCTTCCGAGACAGAGTTTGAGGCGGTTACGCCACCAGCCGAGCCGATAGAGATGCCAGTGGTACCCGAGAGCCGAGCTTGTAGTGGATGTGGAGTACGAGGGTTCCATCTGCGGTGGTGTCCGCGATCAGTTGACCCACGCCTCCGGGAGCCCTACCAGCTATTACCCTTACCAGGCCACTGTCCGTTGTGTGGTCAGGACGATCATGGTGAGATGACGTGCCCAGTAGCCAGAGCAGGACTGTACATGCCAGATGGAGAGCCGTATCCTACCTTAGCACCTGGAGATTGGGGAGCCGGACCTAGCCGCCGAGACCCCGAGCCGAGTTCGCCACCCGCGGCCCAGTTGTCGATGATCCAGATGCCGGTTGTTCCGTCGCCTCATCCTGAGTCGGGGAGGAGATGCCAGTTATGCAGAGGTCAGGGTCATCTTGCCTCAGACTGTTTTATGGATCCCCCGACCGCGCCGACTTCGCCCTGCCAGTTGTGTGGAGGGTATGGACACCCAGCTTCTGCATGTTACCGAGGACCGTATCCAGCAGTCTGTTCAGTGTGTGGACGTACAGGTCATGATGCTTACCTTTGTCCGATAGCCGGGCCCCAGCACGTTGGAGCACCGTCTCGAGATGCACACACACCACACACTCCCGGTGCGCCTGCCAGCGGGTACTCCAGTGAGCCGTACTGCCAGTGGTGTTGGGCATTTCGGTCTTGCTGGAGGCGTTAGGTTAGGGTAGGGGTAGTTAGGCCAGGTAAGTGGGGGCACTAACTTTATTTTGACTTGTAGATAGATCGGCAGGATAGGCGACTTACGTGTCGTCTCGATTTTTGTTGTGCAGCGGCGTCATATAGGTTTTTGGTTTATGATGACGGCATTATGTAGAAACTCTGATCTTAACCATGTAATAAAAACCTTATTATGTATGAAATATCGTTTTACGTACGTGGTGGATGCAGAGTATTCGGCTGATCGTTTATAGTAGCATAGAAACTATTTGCATGATCGAGATGGTTCGAAAAGAAAATGGTTTACTGTGTGAAACTAAATGATGGGCGGAACCGACGACCGTTCATCATGACCTGAACCCGGAATGACGACGCATTCGGCCGATCTTTAGATTGCGTAATTTATTATAGTAGCTTGCTTGTTTATTTCTTGCTTGACTGATTGATTGTTTTGTTGTGTGCGGTAGATCGTGTAGTGTTAGCAAGCGTGGGTTTGATAGATTGACTGTTTGAGTATGGCTAACCCTTAGAGTGCTAACAGTTTGAATGTGTGAGTAGTAGTCGATCGTTTTCCTCTGACCCTGATAAAGAGTTGAGTCGTGAATTTGCTTTGGTTGTATTTTAAATTCGAGCTGACTTGCGGACGGTTGAGTTCAACCGTCGATTCACGAGAGAACGGACTCATAGGGTATTGTTATTTAATCACGAGAGACCGGAGGGTACGTGATTAAGTAACCATATTTCTATGGGAAAGTGATATCGGTGATAGTGCGAGAAAGCGATGTGAATCCGAACCCGAACCCGAAACCGAGTTAAAGTGTTGAGATGTCGCCAGTCAAGAGCGCCGGACCGCGAAGTAATGGAAGTGTTATCAGTGGGAGCGACGTCAGTGGGAGTGCAGCCGCCATCACGAGGGACGGAAAGGAGCCGGGACGCATGAGGAGTTAGTGAAAAGATTTGGAAGAAGGAACGCCAATGTTGGAGTCATGGAGAAGAAGCCGATGATCAGATTCTTAAAGAGTGTCCCAGAAAAGAAAAGAAGAATGCCATCAAAGAAGCGTGGAAGGCGAAGCAAAGTGGGGAAGCGTCAGAGGAAGTTGGTGAAGTAGTCCACCGGAATGGGAACCGATTCAACGTCTGTAAGTGACGAAGAATTCGGGGACCAAATTCCTGTAAGTGGGGAAGAATGTGATACCCCGTATCAAAAATACGGTCAACGGGCAGCAGAAAGTCAACCGAGGGTAAAATCGTCATTTTACCTAAGCCAGGGGTAAAATGGTAATTTTACCAAAAGTCGAGACGGAACCCGAGGCGGGCCAAATATTCTTATATTTTAATATAAAGAATGTTTATAAGACCAGAATTGGAGGAATCGGAGCGGAAACGAGTTTTTCGGCTTATCGGGATGGAAACCGACTAAACCGAAGAAACTTCGGAAATTCATAACTAGAGCTCCGTAAGCCCGAACGGAGTTATTCAAATTGCTAAATTCATCTTAAAGCATGAAGAATCTTATTTTGAAGGTTTTGGAATTTATGAGATTCCCCAGAACCGTTCTAAAATAATAAACCCGAAAAAACCGTAAAACCGAGCAATGAAGGAATGGGGATTAGTGGTTGGATAATGATGATTAAGTGGTGATTTGGCAGCCATTCAAGCCCAGTAGGACACCTGTCCCTTCCCCCTGTCGCCACCTTGCCTTGGTTGTGTGTCATGCATGCCAAATTCATTGGATAGTTTGCATGCACCAAATCCATCAAATCACATTCACTCCCCCTAACCAACTTTCTCTTCTCTCTCAGCTCTCTCTCGATCTCTCTCTCTTTTTGTCCAGAAAACATCAAGTTCTTGTTGTGTTCTTGATTGTTCTTGGAAGTTCTTGAAAACTCCATCAAAAACTCCTTTGTGTGTTCTTCTTGTTTCTTGAGCAAGTAAAGGCTCAAATTCTCACCAAATCCTCTCTCTCACTCTCGGTCTCTTCTCTCTCTCTGTTGCTCAAAAATCAGGCAAGTTCTTGTTCAAAAGCTCATGCATGTCCTTAATTTCCAAGAAAAGTTCAAGAACCCTAGTTTGATCACCAAACCTTGTTTTGCAAGAAACTCCATAACTTTCATTCTATAAACTCAAATCCAGATCTACAAAGCCCCATGGCTTCCTTGTGAGTTCCTCTACCTTTTCCAGTTGGTCGCCGCCGTTGGAGTCGCCGGAGTAGGTCGCCGGAGCTCCTTCTTCTCCTTGTTGCTTCTTCCACAAGAAAGCTTGTAACTTTCTTTCTATAAGCTTGATTTTAGATCTATAAATTGCTATAGCTTTGTATTGATCTCCTCTGTCTTGTCCAGTGAACCTCCGCCCCTGTAGCCACCGGAGATCGCCGGAAAACCTCCTTGAAGCAGCCGCTTCTTAGGGTTTGTAGATCTCACCTTTTTCCTTGTGTTTTGTGATGCTTCAAGCTTTGAAATGAGTAGATCTAGTGATGGTGATCAGTTTGGTGTAGAGATTTGCAGAAGAAGCCGCCGGAAAAGCCAGCTCCGCCGCGGTCAACTCTCCTCCGCCGCCGGTCAACGCCGGAGAGCCGCCGCCGGGAAGCTCCGCCACCGTCAAAAGCCAGCCGGTTCTTCCAAGAGCCCTTTGGTAATTGTTGTGTTGATTTTGGAGTTGAATTGTGGGTTGATTAAACCGGGTCAAAGGCGGTTAAACCGGTCAACGGTTTAACCCGAAACCGGTTTAGTCAAACCGGTTCTAAGGGTGATTGGACCGGTTTGGTTAATTCTGTGATTTGACGAATCTGTGGTTCTGTGTTTCAGGAGTGTTCGTTAGTTCGGGAATCCTCATCCGCGCCAAACCCCATCTTTCCGTTATTCCGTGAGTCGGCTCGAAAACTCATAAAAACAATTAAACCGGGAAACCACTAAAACCGTAGCCATTAGGACAGTTACCGTGACTAAATTAATTAAATAAGATCTAACCGGACAATTAATAATTAATAAGTAATGAGGCATTTAATAAATAATCGTAAGACCAACTAACCGTGATTAGGGTTTAGAATTAAATGGTTAACCGATTCCGTGCCGCTAGGTTGTTAGTAAAGCGTATTCGATGTTTATATATATATATATATAGTTTTATAAATATAAAGAACAAGTATTAATGAACTATAGACGGGAAATTACGACGATAATCAAATACGAATTAAACTGAAACCAATGTATAGAATATGATAACGGGATTGAGAATTAGACTGAGAAGCGGGTTTGGGTAAGGAACTAATTAAAGGATAATGAGATGTCGGGGAGTTAGTAAGTTTACTAACTCTAAACCGGCAGATCGAGAATGTGGTTAAAAGACACTTAGGACAGATTAATAAGAAGTGATGCGTGTGTGAGCCGTCTACGGGTTAGCAATCCGCTAACCCAGAGTAGCGGACAAGAATGAAGTAAAAGGCTTAGAAACCCTAATAGGCCTGCTTGTGTTAATTGTGTGTTTGATAGTGATTGTGTGTTGCGTGTTATTATTATTGTGAGTTCTGCGCAGGTTTATTAGACTGCTCGGTGTTGGGCCGAGTAGTCATTGCGGACACTTACTCCGGTTTCGGGACCGGGTAAGTTAGTGGTGCTGACTAGGTATCTCACCTAGTCAGAGCGGTGAGTTGGGTAGCGTAGCGGCTTGCGGAATGGTTGGGATTATTATTGCTGAAATTGATTGTGTGATATGTGCTAGTGTCCCAGCGAGTCTGCGTGTTTACATTTCTGCACTAGGACGCTAGGGTGCGTAGATTCCGCAAGCCTAGGTGTTTTGTTTACGTTCCGGTACTTCCGACCCGATTGGATCCTCGGGTTTGACCTAACCGGGCCATGGTGGTTCTGGTTATGGTGTTAACCTATCGGGTGACGCCGGTAGGTGTGCGGTCCGGAGAATACGGGGTCATGTCCTAGGGCCGGATTGCATGGAAACTCGGGCTATCTAGGGGTAGTCAGAGTCACCGCGTATCGATGGACAGAGAACGGTGTCCTATGCGTGAGTCCTCATGAGCACGTATAGGAGTCTAGGGTTAGTTGCCACATAGGCGACGATGTGAACCCGTGGAAGTTACCGCGATCGTAGGGCCCAGTGTTGTTATTTATTTTTCTTTCGTTGCGCGTAGATAGATCGAGTCCAATCGAGGACATGTGCCGCAGTGGCTTCGATTTCCTTAGCTCTCTCTCTTATCTTGGCTATTGATTGTGTGTGTGGGTTCATTACGCCGTGGTAGCGCGTAATTGACCATTTATTCTTGTTGATTGTTATTTTGGGTTTTGGGGCGGGTTTGTAGAGTTAGATAGATTAGAAGCCATTAGTGGGGAGCCGATTCACTGGGTAATCTTAGATTGCTCATTAGACTCTTTTGTGCTTTTCAGGTTATCAGCGACGGACGCGGGAGGTCCTCGGTGTAGCTTCGGGTTGCTTGTGTTGTGTTTGGATTGTGTTTTTTTGATTGTTTGATTTTCGGTTCGGCAGCTGCGCTATGTTTTTATTGATTTGTATACGATTGGATTTATTTGTTTATGTATTGTTATTGACGATTGTTTGTAAAACCGTTAAACGTTGTATTCAATGTTTAATTACTTAGAAATGGAATCGTTTCCCCTGATATGAGGTTTGGTCCGAACCGACACAACTCGTTGAAGTAGTGCGAGTAGTACTGCTTGTACTATGGATACGAGGATAGCGGGGTCGGAGATAGGTTGGTGCGAGCCTTTTGTCTCAACCCGACCTGTCTTTGGCTTCGTCCTGTAGCGAACTTTTCCTGTTCGACTTGCTCGGGTTCGATCGGTCATGTTCTTGTTTGATTGTTGACCGGTCAGCTCGACGGTCAGCGGAGAATGGGAAAGGGGCGTTACAATTATGTCCTGAAATCACATTGTACTTACTCTAACGATAGTTGTACGTCGAGATCAGACATGTTGTATGATACTGGGCGGTTGCAATGCTTTGCTAGAAGCCTCTTGCAGTCTGTAAGTTGTAGACTTACTGCCAGTATTATATGATCCTATAGGGTCACACACCTAAGCAATCTGGAAGCTTATATATGGGAATAATCATCATGGTGGTGATGAAGATGATGTGTATTGGATACATATCAATATAGAGTAAATAGAGGTGTGTCGATCGACACAGTTGGTGTATCGATCGACACAGGTCGATTCCGAGACTGATGTTTTGGTTTATGACTTAGACCTTTTCGGTTAAATCCGAAAGATGGTTTAGTCATAACAGGTCGTATATATAGGCTTATATGGTCGACCTGAACACACAAAAAAATCCATTCACTTTTCTTGATTAGAAAATAGAAACTCTCTCTATTCAATTCCCAGATCCGGCACTAGCATCCCGGCTTTCCAGGTTGTGTGCGTGTGGACTACGATAGAGGCGAGGCACCTGAATCGCTCCTGATCTCGTCTTACATGATTCATCTTCCGCTGCCAGAACAAGGTAAACGCAAGATCCCTGATTCAATTACATAAACCCTTAGATCCTAGGCTCGGAATTCAGACTCAGGGTTGCCTAATCGGATTAGGAACTGCTAGGAATTCCATCAGTATGTGGCCCGGTGAGCATTAGTGCCAGAGGAAAACTTTAGTACTTCATTACCTTTATTGATGACTTCAGTAAGTATGGTTGTGTTGAGACACGAGTCGGAATCATTTGAAATGGTCAAAGGAGTTCCAGGATGAAGTATAGAACCGATATGACAGAAGTATTAAGGTCCTCGATTAGATCGCGGAGGAGAATACTTGAGTCAAGAATTGAGTGATCATCTAAGTGAGTGTGAAGTCGTCTCACAGCTCATTTCTCTTGGAAAACCTGATGATGTTTCTGAGAATGAATCGGACCCTATTGGATATGCTCCGATTAATGATGAGTCACATGAATCTTCCATTATCCTTTGAGGAATACGCTCTGAAATGTATGTGTTTACGCCAAATAATTTTCTATCAGAATCAGTTGAAAGACACCACATTGGATGTGGACTGGAAGTTTTCCAAGTATGTTTTCCTGATTAATTGGGATTGCAAGGTTTATGTAAAGCAATTGATAACAGACAACCTTAAACCCAAATCTGATAAGTGCTACTTCGCTGGTTGTCCTAGGGAAACCGAGGCTTATTACTTTTGCAACCAGTCCAAGAATAAAGTTTTGTTGTTCGGAACTCTGTTTTTCTAGAAAGAAAGTTTCTTTCCAAGAAAAACAGTGGGAGTAGAAGTATAGCTCGAAGAAATTCGAGAAACACAGGAGGCAGCTCAACCTGTTGAGGGAGAGCAGCGGTTGGATCTACAAAGTGATGTAGGACCTACACCTATGGAGCCTGAATTTCGCAGATCCAAATGGATCTGTCGCTAACCCGAGAGTGATTTCTCGTAACCAATTGCAGTGATCTGTTGATCATTGAAAAGTGACGGACTTGCGAAATTCAAGAAGCGATGGTGAGCCCCAACTCCGAAAATTTGCTAGGTATGCATGTTAGCTTCACCGATCCATTTCTGGATTGAAGCAAACATCTTGGAGTTGGAATCTACGTTCTGTTAAAACGGTCAAAAGTTTTGACTTGATCAGGAACGAATAGGAACCGTGCGTTTGCAAGTAGACTAGTGGGAGCGTAGTTGCATTTCTCACATTGTATGTATATGACATACTTATTCTCATAAACGACGTTTCGTAGCTTAAGTCTTATGTGACTTGGGTCGGAAGTCATTTTCAACGATGGACATGGGAGAAGCCGCGTGAGTTCTTGGAATAAGGATCTATTGAAATAGATTGGGTAGGCTTATTGGATCGTGTCAGAATCCTTATGTAGATAAGGTATTGGACAGTTCCAATATACATGATTCCAAGAATGGCTTCACACCAAAGGTCTTATGGCAATAATATTAGCAAGATGAAGTGTCTCGGACACTGGCTGAGCTAGTATGTATGAGTGTGATTCCTTATGCTTCTGCAATAGAATCCATCATGAATGCCATATTTTGCGCTCGTCTAGATGCAGCTTACGCATAAAGCATGACGAGAAGATACCAATACATTCCGGTAAAAGTCACTGGACAGTTGTAAGAAATATCCCAAGTGTTTTAGGAACACTAAGGATAGGTTCTTGTTCAACTGAGGAAGTGACGAATCTGTTAAAAGTAGTTAGACGGACAAAGATGACTCCCGGTTCCCACCTGGTTATGTCTCTTTGTCTGTGTAGCGGTGCTATCTGTTGGAAGGGCTCCAAGCAGAGGACCGTAGAATAGTGCTTATTAATGAATGGCGGTATGGTTTGTTGGAATGGTTCCAAGCAAGGACACCGCAGCCTCTCTCACAACCTAAGCATGAGTTTTATACTATTGTTGTAGGTACTAGATATCTGAAGACGTGGTCTTGATTCTAGTGGGAGTTATGTTAGTTATGATGTTCACATAGACATGCTATGGTCATGTTTATGAAAAACTGACATCAGCATTATTTGATTATTGGATAATTAAATAATGGTCCCAAAGTATTTTATGTTCATTTTATAGGTCATCAAGTTGAGGACTTGATCATGAAACCCTATAAATGAAAGATGACATAAAATTATGTTTATCCCTGGTCGTAGGTTGTTAAAGTGAGACACTAACAACCGTTAAGACTAGTATGTGAGGTGACGTAAGACTAAGTTTCATGGAGTCATTGATATGAGTATCAACGTCAATCACATAGATATATGTTGGTGAACATATGATCGGATATGACCCGCTAATGAGAACTCTACAGGATAGTTATATCAATGTCATGAGAGGTTCTCATTACGACTATAGAGTATAGTCCTTAGACCTGAGTTCATCATGCCTTCTAGCATGTGGATTGGTACGCTTTGACCTTGTCAAACGTCGTTCCGTAACTGGCGGCTATAAAGGCATTGCTTAGGCGTATCATGAAGTGTGTGTAGAAACAGGGATGGAACAAGAAGGGATTTGTCCCTCCTATATAACAGGAGATAAATATCTCAGGGCCCATCGAAGATTTGATACTGAGAAAATGCATGGCCGTGCTCAAACAAGGTGATTGTCAGTCGTTTGTTTTATCAGTATAGATCAGGAGTTCGATGAACATGATGTTGGCTATAATAAGGATGACAAAGTTTCTTGCCTTATGCCATATCGAGATATAGCGACAAAGGGATTATGGAATGGTTGATTCCAGTACAAGTGGGAGATTGTTGGGATTATGTCCTGAAATCATATTGTACTAACTCTGATAGATAGTTGTATTGTCAAGATCGGACAATCCATGTAATACTAGGTGGTCATAATGTTTTGCTAGAAGCCGCTTATGACTTATGAGCTGTAACTCATTGCTAGTATTATGTGGACCTACAAGGTCACACACCTAAGCAAGATGGATACACTTTGTATGGGATTGATCATTGGCATATGGTCCGATCAATGTGTATCCAATACACATTGATATCGAGTTTTAAGAGGTGTGTCGATAGACACCATTGGGTGCGTCGATCGATACAAGAGGTGTGTCGATCGACACCATTGGGTGTGTCGATCGACACAAGGCTGATACTGAAACTGATGTTTCGGTTTATGTCGAGGTCTATATATATAGGCTTATGTATACGACCTAGAGGCAGCCGTCGCAGAGAGTTTTTCTTGACAGAAAAACGCAGACACCTCTATAAACACATAGAATCCCAGAGGATCCGAATCCCGGCACTAGCATCCCGGCGGATTCCAGCTTGTGTGCGTGTGGACTGAAGTAGAGGCGCAGCATCTGAGGCGCTGGAGATCTTGTTTATCTGACCCAATTCCGCTGCAAAGTTCCAGGTAAATACGAGATCATCGGTAATGATTCAATTAACTAAACCCTAGATCCTAGGCTTTAGGAACTGGATGGAATTCTGAAACTGTTAGAATTGGCCCAAGTTCCTGTCAGAACAAGGTAAACGCGAGATCCATGATTCAATAACTCAAACCCTTAGATCCTAGGCTCGGAATTCAGACTTAGGGTTGCCTAATCGGATTAGGTACTGCTAGGAATTTCATCACGCCTAGCTACGCCAAACCTGAAAACACACAAAAGAGTCTAATGAGCAATCTAAGATTACCTAGTGAGACGGCTCCCCACTACAGCTTCTATTCTATCTAGCATCTACAAATTCCCTTCCTGAAACCCCAAAATAACAACAACAAGATAACAGTCAATCAAGCACTACCAAGTCGTGTCAAACGCACAACACACAAGCACTTGCCAAAAGAAAGAGTAAGCGATTAAAGGAAATCGAAGGCACTGCAGCATATGTTCTCGATTGAAACTCGATATATCTATCGCGCAACACCAACAATACAAACACAACACTGGGCCCATACGATCTCGGTAACTTCCACGGGTTCACATCATCACCAACATGGTAACTAACCCACGACTCCTAGACGTAAACACGAAGTCTCACGACCTAGAGCACTGTTCTCAGCCCATCAATACGCAGTGAATCAGGCTACCCCACGGTGACCTGAGTTTCTATGCGATTCGGCCCTAGGACCTGAGTTTCTACCCCGTATTCTCTGAATCACACACCTACCGGCGTCACTCACTAAGTTAACGCCATAACCGGAATCACCACCCGAAGTCCCACAATCCGATTAGGCAACTACCCAAGGATCCAATCGGGTCGGAAGTAACGGAACGTATTCAAAACCTAGACTTGCGGGATCTAACGCACCCTAGAGTCCTAATGCAGAAAGGTAAACATGCAGACTCGCTCGGACTCTAGCAATCATACTTCATCAATAATCAACAACAATCTCCACACAATTTCCCGCAGGTCTACACTCACACACACCAACACTTTCACCCTGACTCGGCACCGTACCAAGTCAGCGGCTACGAACTTAACCGGCCCCATCACCGAGTTAAGTATCCACACGCATCGCTCGGCCCAACACCGAGACGATCTAACAGGTCTGCACAGAAAGCTCAACAACAACCACCACACAACAACACAATTGCACAATCACAACACAAGCAGGCCTATTAGGGTTTCTAAAGTCTTGTAAGCCGTTCTCATCCGCTACCTGGGGTTAGCGGATTGCTAACCCATAGACGGCTCATAACTCGTTAACGTCCGCTACCTTGGATTAGCGGATTGCTAATCCGTAGACGGCTCATCAGTCACAATACTTCCCTTTTTCTTAGCCGTTCCTATATATCTTTTAATAATCCCCCGATCTGTCGGTTTAGAGCTAGTAGCTTACTAAACTCCCCGACGCTCATCATTCATTCACTTAATTGATTTATTTCTTTTCAACCTTTATCAAACCTAGTCCCGATATCATTTCATATGCTATACGTTCATTAGGTTTAATTCCGTCTTTTATATCGTCTTAGTTCCCGGACTTAGATTTATTCGATATCGTTCTTCTAATACATATATATATATATATGCATATACGGCCCTATCTTGCAACGACTATATGTATGCACCAATCAACGTTACTAGCAACCTAGCGGCACACAACATGTTTTAATCCGTTTAATCTTACGATCCTAACATGCATCTCAAAACCCTAACCGGTTTATCGTTACTCAATAAATTCAATTCTCGAAAACAGTCAAGTCACATCCGGGTATGCAAACACCTAATTCTACGGTTTCTCATTTCTCGATCTATATGCTTCTATGTTTGGTGTTTGAGCCGACTCACACGTTATTATGATGACGGACGGAAGGATTGACGGACTAGCGGAACAACGAGACCCGGCACGAACCTGACGCTAACCCAAACCTTCCCCGAACATCCGTTGCTTTGACCCGACCTTGACCCGCACTTGACCGTACCGTTGACCTTAGAAATTTTGTTTAAGCCTCCGGACCATCCTCATCTTCTCTCTCCTCTTTCTCTTTCCTCTGGTTCTCTCTCTTTCTCTTCCGGTTCTCTCTCTCCTCCGGTTATCCTCCATCTCTCTCTCTTCTTCTTCTTCATGCTTCATCTTCTGTCTCTCTCTCCTTCATGCTTCTTCTTCTTCTTCAAACTTCATCTTCTCTCCCTCTTCTTCTTCTTCAAGCTTCTCTCTCTCTCTATCTTCTTCCTCTTCTCTCCCTCTTCTTCTTCTTCAAGCTTCTCTCTCTCTATCTTCTTCCTCTTCTTCACGCCTCTCTCTCTCTCTCTTTTTCTTCTTCTTCACGTCTCTCTCTCTCTCTCTTCTTCTTTGTTGAGTGATGAATGAAATTGGAAGGGTTAGCTTGGAAGGGTTAGCTTTCTTATACAGTAAAAAGGGAATGGCTTGATGAATGACAAATGTCACTCCTTTTCTCCACATTCAGCCACGATTACCACTCCAAAAACTTGCTAGATTCATCTCAATTCCTTTGTTTATTTGTCTCTTGCCACATTAACCACTAAAATAAAAGAAATACCTTGCACTCCCATAAACCTCTCTCTCCATGCCACATCATCCTATACGTGTACATTCTTTTAACTTCTCCTCTTTTCCTCCTCCAATATGCCACGACACCTTTCTTTTCCTTAGCAAATTTACTCAAACAAGCATTTTTCTTTCTTTCTATTGGCCATATCTCTTATAACCAATAAATGTGATTTTTGATGATTAAATCACCATTATTTTTTCAAATAATTTCCCTCCACAAATCCACGTAGTTTCTGAATGGACCCCTCAAAACTCTTTTTTTTAATACTAGATTATTTTAGAAGAATTTATAAAGTCGTTTCACCTTCATCGGACTCCCATAACTCCGATTATGGATTTTACAAGTTTTGTCGGTTTTATCGGTTTCTTTTCCCGATATTCCGAAAAAACTCATCTACGGTCCGTTTTCACCATTCTTGGTCTTCTAAATGTTTTCTTTATTTAAAAATAATAACATTTGGCTTGTTTCAGCTTTTGGCTCGCATTTTGGTAAAATTACCAAAATGCCCCTCATCTCTTGGAAATTACAAAAATGCCCTATGTTGACTTTTCTGCTGCCGTTGACCATTTCTTGTTACAGGTTATTACATTCTTCTCCACTTACAGGAATTCGGTCCCCGAATTCTCCATTACCAACAAACTTTGAATTGGAAACTGAACTTTGTAAGTCTCCATCTCTCAATCTAATCCAACTCCGCTTCGCTGCTTACGCTCTGATCTCAAAGTGAACCCGCTCTTTCGATGCATACTGACTTCCGAACCACTGGTTTTCACAAAACCTTTCTACACCGATCTACACTCTAATTGCACATTCATTGCTCTTGACTGCTCGGCTCCACCTTGAGCCTTGTTTCCTTTTGCGCCATATGATACCGCTTGAATTCTGAATCAACTGCAACTTCATTCTCGATGCTCAACTGATTCTTGAAACATGGTTTTGCTCCAACTCTAATCACACTAACATCTTAAATTTTCCACCCTAGATGGCTTGACTCTCGATCAATCCTGACTTCTCCATTTGATTGCTTCATCGATTCTTTCTCTGATTCCCAAATCCACCGATTATGACTGAATTGCTATACTCAACTTCATGAATTCATCTGCGCCGACCAATACTCCAGGCTTCCCCACTTTGTCTTGACTTCCCCGATCATGCAATAATAAATCGTCCTCCATTCCTGTCGCTTAACTTGTTTCCAATGATTACCGCTCCCGATCGATATTATGCTCATTTCAATTTTCTTCCTTCCACCTATACCCATGCATGCCTCGAACTTCCTTGATCACGGATCTCCACGCTTCATTGACTCCAAAAGTGTTATTCCCACTTATATCCTCGAACGGATTCCTCCACCGACTTTGATGCTTCTGAATCCCTTTGCTAACTCATCAAACTTATCCGTCTTGATTTATTCTGCCACTGATACCCAAACTCTTTTCTGAATTCACACAGACTTTCTTGCAGACTCGGGTCACACTGCTTCCTGAAATAACATCTCGTCTCTCGGGTTCGGGTTCGGTCTCGTATCCTCGTCAAATCGTCCATCACGTCCTACATCAACAACCTCAACAACACTGGAACGGTTAGACCTTTCTAACTTACTTCCCGATATCACTTCCTTATAGAGATATTGGTATTTAGTCACGTACCCAATGGTCACACATGGCTAATTATCAATATCTTATAATTCCGCTCAATCTCAAATAAGCTTTCTAAAAACCGCTTTCGCAATTACGAGATTATTTCTATCTAAGAGGTTCTCTACCTTTCCAACTATCCACAAGTCTAACTGATAACTTATCATCTCGTCTACACAAGACTACTGGTCCAACACTTACCCAAACGTCTAACACCCTATCCAATCAATCCAAACGATTCGCTAACCAAAACTCGAGAACTACTTTCTAGCAACCTAGCGAATCAACAATCCAATGCTAGCAACCTAGCGAATCAAACAATGCAATGACAACATCCTAGCGATTAAACAAAATGCAGTGCTACCAAACCAAATCAAATCATTCATGAGCAATGCCATGATACCATCAAACGCTCTAGCAACATAACGATCCATCAAATGTAGTGCTTCAAAATCAACAACTAATAACCTCGTGAGCAATCAAAGCATCAATCAATGTAACATTATAACACCCTATCAAGGCAATCAATCAGACACAATCAATCAATCAATCAAGAAAATCGGAGATTGCAGTCGTCTCTCTGGGTTCTGATGGAAACCGTATGTTCGAACAATCATTTTTTCACATTGTAACTACATTGCATTCACAACCATCATGAGTATGCAATATAACGACTCCGCTACTCAAAACGAAAACCGAAATACTCAACATCCACTATGTAAATAAAACTTCTATTCACCACATAGAGTTTTAAATGCATAGGTATGTCGGAGTCAACATACTAGCGGTCCAATCCGTCCCACAAGAAACACCGCTTCACACAAATGAATCGTAAGAGATGAATGCAAGCCGATACACACATCAAACAACGAGTTACTTACCTGGGCCTAATCTATTTCCTAATATCCAACACGAGCGGTACAACTCATGTGGATCCTAATCGGCAGGTGCGCCAGGAAGATGGAATGAGTGTGATGATGGTTGCGGAGCGACGCGGTCTCGATCATGACAGGAAAGGAGTGCAATGTTCTTCTCGGCCGCAAATGTGACAAGTCGGAATTTGCGTCAAAGCGGCGGTGGCGGTTATGCTCGGCCAAACAATCGACACTGAATAGAAATGAAAGACACGTGGCACCGCAGGTAAGAAACGAAGAGTCCAATGCGTCAAACTGGTGGTCGAATAGTAGGCGGGGGTAGCTCCCATATCTCGAGATTTTACTTGATCGCCATGTCATCGGGGATGAATATCGACGGTGCGCGCTACTGACGGTGGTACTCCGGATGTAATTGTATCATACGGCGGCTATGGAATGGGTGGAGTGGTAACGGGATCGGCACCGGTAATCAAATTCTCCGGAATAGGCTGTGAAAGATGGGAACACTCCGCGAGCTAGAAAACTTGACGTGGACTAGCTGCACTAGATCCGATGGATCCAAGGTCATCCATACTGATGCCGCTCGTCTTGTCGTCGCAACCACACACACACACCAATCCTCTTAGGACAACTCTGCTGTGTGACTGCAACGAAACACCAAATGATTATCACAATCTTAATAACTTTTCTAACATACCCATTTCCCCAAAGACGGACGCGACTCGGATTCCTAATGGTTGCATTGGCGACACATTTCGACTCGGTAAAACATAAAAACTTTGAAAAATCGGAATTTTCGAACCCATGGCGAACCATGCTCTGATACCACCTTTTGTAACGCTCCCTTCCCGTTTTCCGCTGACCGAAGAGATGACCGGCCAATAATCAAACAAGAACATGACCGATCGAATCCGAGCACTCATACGAGAATATTTTGTCACAATACGAAAGCCAGAGACAATCCAGTTTGAGACAAAGGCTCTAACCAAACCATCTCTGACTCAGTTTACCTCGTTTCCACGGTACGAGGCTTTTCAACCCGTACCGCTTCCACGAGTTGTGTTCGGTTCGGACGAAACCGTATATACGGAAATTATTATGTTTTTGTTACTTTAAAATCATAAACTTTATTCATAACAATATACGGTCTAATACAAGACGTTTAGCGGGTACCTAACAAAATCCGCAACCGAAAATAAAGTCAAAATGCGTAACAATCGATACCCAACGCCAACCTGAGACTACTCCGACTGTCTTACGCGTCCGCCGAGCTACGCCAAACCTGAAAACACACAAAAGAGTCTAATGAGCAATCTAAGATTACCTAGTGAGATGGCTCCCCACTACAACTTCTATTCTATCTAGCATCTACAAATTCCATTCCCGAAACCCCAAAATAAAAACAACAAGATAACGGTCGATCACGCACTACCACGTCGTGTCAAACCCACAAAACACAAGCACTTGCCAAAAGAAAGAGAAATCGATTAAAGGAAATCTAAGGCACTACGGCACATGCTCTCGATTGAAACTCGATCTATCTATCGCGCAACACCAATGATACAAACAAAACATTTGGCTCTTACGATCTCGGTAACTTCCATGGGTTCACATCGTCACCAACATGGTAACGAACCCACGACTCCTAGACGTAAACACGAAGTCTCACGACCTAGGGCACTGTTCTCAACCCATCGATACGCAGTGACTCGGGCTACCCCACGGTGACCTGAGTTTCCATGCGATTCGGCCCTAGGACATGACCCCGTATTCTCTGAATCACACACCTATCGGCGTCACTCAGTAGGTTAACACCATAACCGGAATCACCACCCGAAGGCGCAGGATCCGATTAAGCAACTACCTGAGGATCCAATCGGGTCATAAGTACCGGAACGTATTCAAAACCTAGACTTGCGGGATCTAACGCACCCTAGATTCCTAGTGCAGAAAGGTAAACACGCAGACTCGCTCGGACTCTAGCAATCATACTTCATCAAGAATCAACAACAATCTTCACAGAATATCCCGCAAGTCTACACTCACACACACCAACACTTTCACCCTGACTCGGCACTGTACCAAGTCAGCGGCTACGAACTTAACCGGCCCCATGACCGAGTTAAGTATCCACACGGATCACTCGGCCCAACACCAAGATGATCTAACAGGCCTGCACAGAAAGCTCAACAACAACAACCACGCAACAACACAATAGCACAATCACCACACAAGCATGCCTATTAGGGTTTCTAAAGTCTTTTAAGCCGTTCGCATCCGCTATCTGGGGTTAGCGGATTGATAACCTGTAGACGGCTCATAAATCGTTAACGTCTGCTACCTTGGATTAGCGGATTGCTATTCCGTAGATGGATCACCAGTCACAATACTTCCCTTTTTCTTAACCGTTCCTAAGTATCTTTTAATAATCCCCCGATATGTCGGTTTAGAGCTAGTAGCTTACTTAACTCCCCGACATCTCATCATTCATTCACTTAATTCATTTCTTTCTTTTCAACCTTTATTAAACCTAATTTCGATATCATTTCATACGATGTATGTTCATTAGGTTTAATTCCATCTTTTATACCGTCTTAGTTCCAGTACTTAGATTCATTCGATATCGTTCTTCTAATACATATATATATATATATATATATATATATATATGCATATACGGTCCTATCATGCAACAAGTATATGTATGCATCAATCAACGTTACTAGCAACCTAGCGGCACAGAACATGTTTTAATCAGTTTAATCTTACGATCCTAACATGTGTTACCCTAACTGGTTTATCATTACTCAGTCAATTCAATTCTCAAACACAGTCAAGTCACATCTGGGTATGCAAACACCTAATTCTACGGTTTCTCATTTCTCGATCTATATGCTTCTATCTACGATGTTTGAGCTGACTTACACGTTACTATGACGACGGACGGACGGATTGACGGACTAGCGTAACAACGAAACCCGGCACGAACCTGACGCTAACCTGAACCTCCCCGAACCTCCATTGCTTTGACCCGACCTTGACCCGCACTTGACCGTACTGTTGACCTTAGCGATTTTGTTCAAGCCTCCGGACCATCCTCATCTTCTCTCTCCTCTTTCTCTTTCCTCCAGTTCTCTCTCTCTTTCTCTTCCGGTTATCTCTCTCCTCCGGTTATCCTCCATCTCTCTCTCTTCTTCTTCTTCATGCTTCATCTTCTGTCTCTCTCTCCTTCATGCTTCTTCTTCTTCAAGCTTCTCTCTCTCTCTCTCTCTCTCTCTCTCTCTCTCTCTCTCTCTCTCTCTCTCTCTCTCTCTCTCTCTCTCTCTCTCTCTCTCTCTCTCTCTCTCTCTCTTCTTCTTCTCCTTCTTCACGTCTCTCTTTCTCTTCTTCTTCTTCTTCACGCCTCTCTCTCTCTCTCTTCTTCTTATTCTTCTTCTTCACGTCTCTCTCTCTATCTCTCTATCTCTCTCTCTTCTTCTTCTTCTTCACGCCTCTTTCTCTCTCTCTTCTTCTTCTTCCTCACACCTCTCTCTCTCTTTCTCTCTCTTCTTCTTCTTCTTCTTCTTCTTTTTCTTCTTCTCCTTCTTCTCCTCCTCCTCCTCCTCCTCCTCCTTCTTCTTCTTCTTCTTCTTCCTTCCACTCCCTCACGCTTCTTCTCTTCTTCTCTCCTTCACTTCTGTCTCTCTTCTTTGTTGAGTGACGAGTGAAATTGGAAGGGCTAGCTTTCTTATATAGTAAAAAGGGAATGGCTTGATGAATGACAAATGTCACTCCTTTTCTCCACATTCAGCCACGATTACCACTCCAAAATCTTGCTAGATTCACCTCACTTCCTTTGTTTGTTTGTTTGTTTACACTCCCATAAACCTCTCTCTCCATGCCACCTCATCTTATATGTGTACATTCTTTTAACTTCTCCTCTTTTCCTCCTCCTCCAATATCCCACGACACCTTTCTTTTCCTTAGCAAATTTACTCAGACAAGCATTGTTTTTTTTTCTATGTTCATATCTTTTATAACCAATAAATGTGGTTTTTGATGATTAAATCACCATTATTTTTATCAAATAATTTCCCTCCAAAAATCCACGTAGTTTCTGAATAGACCTCTCAAAACTCTTTTTTAAAAATACTAGATTCTTTTAGAAGAATTTAGAAAGTCGTTTCACCTCCATCAGACTCCCGTAACTCCGGTTAAGGATTTTACAAGTTTTGTCGGTTCTATCAGTTTTCTTTCCCGATATTCCGGAAAAAAACTCATCTAAGTTCCGTTTCCACCATTCTTGATCTTCTAAATATTTTATTTATTTAAAAATAATAACATTTGGCCTGTCTCAGCTTCCGGCTCGCATTTTGTTAAAATTACCAAAATGCTCCTCATCTCTTGGAAATTACAAAAATGCCCTCCGTTGACTTTTATGCTGCCCGTTGACCATTTCTTGATACAGGGTATTACAGAAAGGGAGAAAGAGAGTATAGAGAGATATTACTGATTGAGCCATGGGATGTCGAGATGAAGATGAATCGACAGTTAGGTTTTAAGAGATGGGAAACAAATTCGACAGAGAGTCGAGAGATGAAGAGAATAGTGGAAGAGAGAAGGAGATGGAGATAGATAGATCGAGAAAGGAAGAGATGGTGATATAGAGTGAAATCGCAATCGCGAGAGAGAAGAACATGAGAGAGTTCGAGAGAGAAAGGTTTTTTCGGCTAAGGCAAAATGAGAGAAATGGATGGGAATTAGGGTATTAAGGCTATGGGTAAACCGGTAAGCGGCAAACCAAAATTATTTCGCGATTAACCCGTGAAACCAAAATTATTTGGTGAAAATGAAAATAATTTGGCGGTTTAATGAATTTATTTCGTGGTTAACCGCGAAACCGAATTCAATTTGGCGGTATAAAAGAATTGATTTCGCGGTCGAACCCACGAAATCTTTTTTCGTTTTCACTTAGCTACGGAATTAATCGTGACTATCCGTAGCAAAGGTGAAACAGAACTGGGTTAAACCGGGTTAAAATCTTAAATCATCGGTTAAACCAAATTTAAACCAATTTATTAGGCGGTTAAACCAAATTACATTAGCTACGGCTTTTCTCGTAGCTGGTTATAGCTATGTAATTAAAAAAAATTGGGTTTAAAATAGTTAGATCCAATTTTTTAATAAGATAGATAATAATAATTATATTAATTTATGAATTATAAAATATAATTATAGTAAATTTTGAATTAAATATAAAATTATAATTTCATAAAATAATTAGATTCAAGTTAGATTATAAGTTATATGATCAGATTTCATTTTTAAGACTATAGATAATTTCATTTCTAAGTTAATCATCTATAAAACATATTGATTATACACAATATTTTTATTAAACATTTAATCATACGAACACAATTATTTTTAATAGACATAATTAATTATTTAATCATACAAACGTATTATGCTTCTAAATTGTCTGAATCAGAATACTCGCTATAATGATCTTCGAGATTATCTTCAGAAACATATTCGTCATCTGGATTAACCATCGGTATTGGCTCATACCTGAAACATCTTCAACTGCATGTGCCTCGACTCGTACAATACCAGTGGATGGTATAATATGATCAAATGTGTCGTTTTGTACTGATGTAAGCAAGACTTCTTGAATTTCAAAAAATCCTCTCGGCATAATCTTCGTTGTTGCCCACCATTCTTCTATGTTCGTAATATTGGATAAGGAATATAAGTAACTTGATCACATTGCTCCGGTAATATAAAAGGATTGTACTTGTCATAATGCATTTGCGGGCAAATATAAACAATACCGTATGGATGTCTTTGTATTCCTCGTCCGGTGTGGAACCAATGGCATTTGAAAATCAATGTTTTAATTCAACAGCTCATAGATACTCTATCATGAAAATCTCTTGGATCAATCCAAAATACTCCGTCTCAGTGGTTCTCAGAATGCAAACACCATAATTCATCGTCTTCTTATTTTTTCCATGGCTTTATGTACGGTAATGATATCCCCTCAAATAAAACATAGGGTACGACGTGATTTTATGCTTTGGATCTTGTATAAATTCTAACATCCACAACGGAAATTCAAATGACTTGCTACTGGTGTTAATATGCACATATAGAATTTAAAAATGCGATAAGACTAGTGTATTTCATTTTTTTAAGAGAAATTCAAACGACATTTTAGAAGTGTTAATAAATATATGACAAGTGTATTTGATTTTAAAAACTTACATAGTCTTGACACCACGATGCAAACTGAGCATCTTTTGATTTTGTCTATTCGTCTGTAGTAATGTTTAGAAAATCAAACGCCATCTTCTCTTCAAACATCCTGTACATATAGTTTTAGTACTGAATATGAAATCGAAATTGTAAAAATATAAATAAAGAAAACAAAAGACGTCATATCTTTTGTACGGTTCAAAATCTTCACAGTTGAGCAGTAAAAATGTCTCATCTGTTAACCAAGTTGTTGCTGATTTGCCATTGATTCTTCCTATTTGTTGGAACATAGTCGGGACATCAGTAAAATTGTAGGTGAATCGAATTTACTTCACGCCTTCTTCGGGATCCGCAACTGGTGGAGGTGTAATGTAATGGGTTGTCACGTACGAAATCTCTTCGTTCACACTCTGAGCTAC
Organism: Orychophragmus violaceus; assembly: GCA_030180135.1. Classification (NCBI taxonomy): domain Eukaryota; kingdom Viridiplantae; phylum Streptophyta; class Magnoliopsida; order Brassicales; family Brassicaceae; genus Orychophragmus; species Orychophragmus violaceus. The sequence goes on along the minus strand of CM058229.1, from coordinate 86,115,494 downwards.
TATTGATCTTCCAATTCGGGCTTTGTTTTTAACCTTCTTTTTCAGGTGATACATGTATCTTTCAAAAGGATACATCCACCTATACTGGACCGGCCCGTCTAATACAGCTTTATCGGGTACTAAAAGATGTTCCATCATATTAAAAAAAGCCGGTGGAAAGATTTTTTCCAAATTGCAAAGCTTCATAGCCATATTTTCTTTCAATGTGGCAACATCTTCGGTCCTTAACATTTTGGTTGATATATCTCGAAAAAGAAAACAATATTTACATAAATTGAAATAATATATGATTAGTCCATATAATTAAATAAAATTAAATTAATATTTGAAAAAACAAATAAATAAACTTAAATAATTATTACGTGAAATTGGAAGTAGTTCCAAAAATGCAATTAAAAGAAGTCGTTGCATGATAACATGACAGTCATGACTTTTTAGATCTGATATTTTTCCACTCTCAACGTTAACACAATGTGAAAACTTTGATATACATCCGTCCGGAAATCTAATCTCGGCCTTCAACCATGTTAAAAAAAAACTATTCGCCTTCTTTCGACAATGTAAAGATTGGAAATAGATACTTTTCCATCTTGGATAATCTCTAAATTAGGCCTTTTGTAGAACGAATGGAGATCTTGCCTCGATATATTATGTATGACACTAAAGATTGCCTTCCATATTAAAATTTTATATATTAAAAAAAAAAATTGTGTAAATGATAAGGCAATATATCTTTTTAAATAGCATTTTAATTTAGTATAATGATCCGATATATTATGTACGAGTATGACACTAAAATGTTATTGACTTCATATAATAAAATATTGCTATGTTGAAAAACATATACATGGCGAAAAGATTATGGATTTGATAGGTAACCTCTAAGCATAAGTATATTGCTTTAATTGTTATTAATCACACAAAAAAAATATTAAAAGTTAAAGTAAAAAATAGTTAGTTTTAATTTTTTATTACCATTTCTACTAATAATTATTTTGCACTATTCAATCATTTATCACTTCTGTTAATAACTAATATAACTATTCTATTTTTATTCCTCAATTAATCTTAAATAGCATAAAATAATTAATATCCGCAGAAAATGATGATAAGGAATGGATTATATTAAAAGTTCGTCAACATAATGAAATGGATTTAATAAGCAAAAGTTTTGAAGATTTTTGCTTTTTTGATTCGAAGTAAGATAATACCCAAATAAAAGACTGAAAAATACGGTTTAAGAAGAAGAAAAAATATTTATTAATTTTTGTCAGTTAATATATTTTTTTTTCAACTTGTCAACTAATATGTATTTTTTTGTCATCATTTTCATTTAAAAAAAAAAATCCATGAAAGCAAAAGAGTTACAATAAGGGCTAAAAAATTAAAGCCACACAAAAATTTTGAATTTACAGGTCCAAAGTAGCCCAAATATAAACAAAGCGAGATAAGCACAAAAGGGCATGTAGGAGAGCACATGCATCAGGTCCGGAAGCGTCGTCAACATGCAGCCGCCCATAATACCGCAAAACCGGGAAAACTACCAAAGAAGTCACCAGGACAACCAATCTTTGCCGCAATTGAAAGCCCGAGTTTCCAATTCACCATTTCGTTCAAGAGTTTGTCGAACGGAGAAACCACATAAACTAGAAAGCTGCTTCAAACATCTTACCGGACATCACCACACTTCGAAAGTGTCACCGCCTACCAAACCCAAATAATGATTTGGCCTTTGAACTCCGGCCAATCGGAAAAATCAATGTCGATATTACTCCAAAAGAATGATACAGCCGAGAGAGATGAAGAAGATAACCAGCCTCCTCAACAACATGAAGCACAGAGAAAGAGAATCGGAAAATTCCGAGATTAATCAAAAAAAGCTCGTACGGGAGCGAAATCCAGAGAAACTATAACTTTATTCAGACAAGAAGAAAATAAAGTCGAGCAAAAGCAAAAAGAAGATCCGATCGAAAAATGGGAAATATGGACAAAAACGCCGCTGGAAAACCGAGATTCAACTCCTCCTCTTCTGAAAAATTGAAATCGGAAAAGAAGAAGAGAAATAGAATAAACGATTTTTAGAGAGAAAAAACTTTTATCTAAAACCAGAGAGAGAGAGCGACCCAAAAAGCATTGTCAACTAATATGTTTAACTATGATTTAGCAAAGTGTGTTCACAAATATAAATAAGATTTTGGCATAAAAGAAGGTACAGAGAACAATGAGCTGTTTGTTACTGACAAAAGAGTTTGGTTCTGTCCCACCACACCTTCCAGATCACATTGTGGACCTTCAGAGTGGTATTTTTTTACTTATGTAATTTAAATTACAACAAATTAAAAAGAGAAAATCACATATTGTGAATGATGCTAACGAAGATTTATATAGATAAAAAAATGTGAAATTTCATAAATCAGCTCATAGTTAATTAGAAGTAAATATTTTCTACAGCTCGTAGCAACATCTATCACGGCAGATTTTGACAGATCGCATGGTGAATCAAAAAAATTCACCAATCACATAAATGTTAAAACATATGTAATACAAAGCACTTCTCTACAGTATATATTTAAAATATATACATTTTACTTTACTTTTGTATCTTATAAAGACTGGTGACAGCGGATCAAACGGTGCGGGATAAGCGGATCAGGTGGTGCGGAATAATTCAAGTGCGGTTTATCCGGAAAAAACGCACTATGCGGAATAAGTACGATTAGTGCGGAACAAGCAGTACATAAAAATGTTTGATGGTGACAAAAAGCAGTATACGGTACAAGATAAATATTTGAATGATAAAAATTATAAAATGTGCGGATTACATATTAAAACAAATCTTTAAATTAAAAATAAAAACTTATTTATTGAAAACTTAAGCTAGTTAAAAAATAAATCTCGGTTCTGTTCCGAGCTTTTTCTTCGCCACCTACCGGCGACTTTCGGCTTCTGACTAGTGTCGGACATAGTTGTTTCCGGGTTAGCCGGACTGTTTTCTCCAATCTATAAATGGATTTTGTGATATATCTGTTTTAATCGATTTGTAGATTGGATCTGATTCCACTTTTGGAATCGTTCCGATCACGAGCCACAGCGATTCACTTAGATTGAGCTACCGCAATTCACTCTTCCTCCCTCATTTTCCTCGTCAACCGTGGTATGGAGTCGATCTCTGGAGAGACAAAAGCTCCCGATCAAGTTTGAACGGGGCCTGGAGTATCTCCACTTTTCAACAAACTACAGGTTTTGGTTCGTCGGCGTTAATTGGACCCGAATTTGGCGAATGACTGATGCGGATGTGAAGGTGCTTGTCATCGAACTCCAGTAGACTTCTTCCCCTTTACGGCTGGTGTCCTGACCGGCAAGTTGGATGCGGTGCAGTGTTGGAAGATTGTCGGTGGTCAGAACTCTCCCCACCGATTGCATGCAGTGAACTTTCGAGATCAAGACATGTGGACAGTTTCAGATAAGAGTCATCCATTGACTTCCACGTGTTTCGGTGCAATCCTGCAAAATTGTCTGGATTCATTTCATGTATTGGACCTGTCTCAGCCCATCTTCCATGTTGTCATCTTATTATGTACCCATATCCACTTGTACTTGTTGCCCATTTTATTGAGCCTTTAATGAAATTTTAGTTGACAAAAAAAAAAGTTAGTTATTTTACAAAACAATATAAATATTTTTGAAGTAACTAAAATTTATTTTAGTTCAGATTTTGGATATTGATTTTTTCAAATTTTGCTGAAATAAACTAAATGTTTCGGTTTTTAGAAAGAATTCGACTAGTTTTGGTTTATTTTCTGGTAAATTCGGTTAATTCAGTTAATTTTGGATAAATTTGGTTATTTCAGTCGAATTGGATCGATTCGATTTGGTTGGGTTTAGTTCGCTTATTTTATATTTTTTGGTATAAGTCAGTATATATGGTTTAAAATCTATATAAATTGATTTCAATTATTCAAAAGAACAAAAAACTAAATAACTAATTGGTATAGTCAAACCAAACCAAATCGATAACAGATTGAAATTTCAATTTTACCAAAATAAACCGAATTTGATAACCCAACCAAAACTAAAAAATAAAAACTTTGTTTGGTTTAGTTCGGTTAACTCAATTCAATATTAAATAGTATGTATGTCCACAAATATTTATGTTACTAGTATCAGCTATATTAATGTCATATTGTAATCATATATCGTATATTTTGTTTAAGATAAAAATATTTCTAATTATTATCTTTCATATGATTTTATTTAAATATATCACTTTCTGATTTTTTATGTGAATAATGTGAAATGCACATATAGTTCTTTGTGAACCACTACATTTTTGGATCTTCTTATTGCTTGTGCGGTTTAAGAGTGAAACACACATAGCATCTTTTTCTTTTTTTTATTCTTTTTATATTAAAATCACATGTCGTAAAAATTGTTGAATGGAAACATATTTCCATTACGCCATGTGCATTCCAGGATAAGCTTCAAACATTCACTGCCTGTGTTTTCACCTATATCAAAATTAAACATGTATGAATAATTAGGTGCGGTTTTGAATTATATACATATATGTAAATATATAGCTTATTTTATATATTTTAAAATGTTAAATAAATTTGAATTATTATATTTGTAGTGTATTTGTGATTATCAGAGTACTTAAACACCTAAATTTATATTATGCATTATTTATTTTGTCTATTACACTTAAATATTTTTAGTTTATGTTATTTATTTTAACATACTTTATCAATAATTTAAAATTTTACTGTGTTTTTAGTTATTTAAATATTTTATTATGTATCGTAATTGTTTGTTATTAATCAAATTTTATTTTGTACCATATATTTCATTTTAGTTACACTTGTTCGACAAGTCAAACAAATGTATTTTCCATATATATCGCAATTAAATCATATTTTGCTGTAAATTTGTTTTTTCCACAAAATTAAATATGATGTTATTCTTTGAACCCTAAATCTACACAATCACTTAGATTTTTACTATATTTTTAATTTTTTCAACATTGTGTTCTTTTACAATTATACAACAGGTGCGAAATAAAATAAAAAAAAAATAGAAAAACAGCTCAATGATACGAAGGATAACGAATGAATCTTAACCTCAGTGAAAAAAAAAATGTTCAGCAATTCCACTACAAATCTTTCAAAAATATATCAAAGATTAAATGTGTGGTGGCCTATTGATAATATAAATAGGTTTTATCCAATCTTCTATCAGTCCAGTCCTGAAACGACCGTATAAAACAAATTAACTAATACATTTTATGTGTCCCACAACATTATGACGAAAAAAAAACAAATCTACAATTCTTAAGCTCAACGTCAATTTTATGTACCAATCTTGCCAGTGTATATATATGGGGATTTTATGGAATGGTCCCAACCTAGAATAATACATTTTCGATGGCTTTGATTACTAAATGGGCTACTTTAATTTTCATGAGTCCATGGACCATCAGCCGAAACTTTATAACATACTAGTTTTTTCGGCACCTTTAAATCAAAAATAGTTTTTTTTTTTTTTTTTTGGCAACAAACTCCATTTTATTAAGAAATCGGTACTTGACTCTCCTCAAGGGATAGCCAATCGGGAACCGACGAGCTTACATGGGAGAATAAAAGACCTCGATCTCTAGCACTCTTAGCGAGTCTATCAGCACGGGTATTAAACTTCCTACTAATAAACTTAATACAAAAGCAAGGAAAGAAATTCCTAAGAACGCGGAAATCTTCTAGCTCTGAGGTGAAGGATGGCCACTCGACTGGGTCGTTGAGCATACTGATAAGTTCCGAGCAATCCGAGAAGAAGCAGGCACTAGTCAACTGTAGTCTCTGGAGACATCGCATAGCCCAAAGGAGCGTATCAAACTCGGCATGAAGGGGCGAAAGGCTTCTCCTAGAGCCCTTAAGGCCTAAATGAATGATCTCATCCCCTTGTTGAACGACCCATCCATGCCCGCTAATCGAGTTTGATTCTACCCATGAACCGTCAATGAAGCAAGACAGGCAAACCGGTGATATTAAGTTAGGCGGGATAGAGATTTGTGTAGCCCTATCGAATTCCTCCTCTTCCTCTGTCTCATTTGCTTTCCTCCAAGCTTCCTCTTCAAGTCTAGCTTTCTCTAGAGTTGATCTAGGATCTTCATCAAGATTTTCGAAAACCTTTCTATTACGTGCCTTCCAGATGAACCACATCAGCCATGGAAAGAAACTCATAGTATCTTCATTCTGTATCCATTCCTTCGCTCTCCAAAAAAGAAAGTCCATGTTGGTGAAAATTGATGTGGCTGGAAAGATATGGGGGGCCGACGGGATAGGCGAGAGCGCCCAAGCTTGCCGAGCCGGAGGACATTCGAAGATAGCGTGATTAATAGTTTCCTTTTCCGCACCACATCTAGGGCAGGTGGAGTCCTTACCAATATGGCGATAGGTAAGAGAAGCACAAGTGGGTAAAAAACCCGACAGACATTGCCACACGAAATGTCTAATTTTCCGAGTGGTTTTTAACTTCCAAGCTTGCGCCGTAAGTACCGTGGTACTTGGACCCTGAAAAGGGGGTTCGCAAGTTGGGCGAGAAAGGTTTCTCGCGGCCCAATATCCGGATTTAACTGTATAGTTACCGGATTTGGTGAGAGTCCAACAATAATTATCTCTCGAGACTAGCTTGCTCGGATGTAATCCCATAATGAGGGAGATATCTTCAGGTGGAAATAGCTCCTGAAGTCGGTCTACCTTCCATTGTTTAGTCTCAAAATCGATGAGTGAATTCACATATAGATGTGGGTCCCTGTAAATACCAATACTTCTGGGTGCGCGGGCTGGAGAGTCGGGGATCCAAGGTTCGCTCCAAACTCTGGTTCCAAACCCTGACCCGATGGTTTTCCTTAGTCCTGATAACAACAATGGTTTGGCCGCCATTAAGCTTCTCCATCCGTACGACGGCCGATTCGAGACTTGAATTTCTAGAGGACTAGAATATTTGAAGTACCTCCCTTTTAGAATCCGACTCAAAAGAGAGTCAGGAAATCTAATAATCCGCCACAGTTGTTTGGCCAAGAGAGCTAAATTCTGCTCCTCCAATGCCCGAAATCCTAGTCCACCTTCTGATTTTTGATAACAGAGTTTATCCCATGCAACCCAGTGAATGCCCTTACTATTAGCATTAGAGCTCCACCAATAGTTGGATAACACGGTCCTCATCTTTGCGCAAACCGATTTAGGGAGCAGGTAACAGGACATAACGTAGTTTGGAACAGCCTGGGCTTGGGATTTGATAAGAACTTCTTTGCCTCCGCGAGACAAGAATTTCGAGGACCAAGTACTTGCTCTGTTTTGCACTCTATCTCTAACGAAGGCGAAGGTTTGTGCCTTCGAACCATTGATCTGTTCTGGTAGACCAAGATATGAGCCCATGCCTCCTTCTTGGGAAATGCCAACAATACTTTTAATTTCGCTTTTGATATTTTGAGGGATATCATTGCCGAACATAATGGAAGATTTAGAGAAATTTATCTTCTGTCCGGAAGCTTCCCCATACGTCCTGATGATATCAATCAGCTTCTTACTCTCAGTTGTATTTGCTTTGCAGAAGAAAAGGCTATCGTCAGCAAACAAAAGGTGTGATGTCGGGGGACTAGCTCTGGCTACCCGGAGACCCTGAATGTTCCCATCTGACTCAGCTTTCCGGATGAGGGAAATTAGACCTTCAGTACAAAGGACGAACAGGAAAGGGGAGATCGGATCTCCTTGACGGATACCACGAGAAGGTTTAATATGTCCGCTAGGCACTCCATTGAGGAGGATGCGATATGAGACAGAGGTGACGCAGTGCATAATCCAGCCGATCCATTTTGGGTCAAAGCCCAAATGCCTCATAATAGAGGCCAGGTATGCCCATTCAACTCTATCATAAGCTTTACTCATATCCGTCTTGATTGCCATAAATTTCTTTCGGCAAGAAGGATTAGAGCGAAGAGCATGGAAGTTTTCTTGTGCTATAAGAATATTATCTGTAATTAGTCTTCCTGCTACAAAAGCGGATTGAGTCTCGGAGATCAAGTCCGGAAGGATCCTTTTTAGTCTCAAACTAAGGATCTTAGATATGATCTTATAGCTTACATTGCATAAGCTTATTGGACGGAAGCCAGTCATATCTCTAGGTTTATCTCCTTTTGGGATCAGACAGATGTTTGTCTCATTTAGTCTTGGATCAAAAGATCCAGAGGCGAAGAATTCCTTGATAGTATGAGTGAGTTCTGGGGCCACCACATCCCAGAACTTTTGATAAAACAAAGCCGTCATTCCATCTGGGCCTGGAGTTTTGCCAGGATTTATTGAAAATAAGGCCTTTCTGATCTCCTCTATAGACGGATCTCGGGTTAGTTCTGCATTCATCTCAGGAGTAACAATCTCAGGAATGTCCTGGAAAAGAGTGTTCGGATCGCCATTATAAGATGAGGAGAAGAGATCGTCAAAATATGACACTGCAACTTTCTCAATTCCTTCTTCATCATCTATCCAACAACCTGAAGAGTCCAAGAGGCCTAGAATCTTGTTTCTTGCTCTCCTTTGTTTCGTAAGAGCTTGAAAGAATTTTGTAAAGTTATCACCGAACCGGAGCCAAGTAGTCCTACTCTTTTGCTCCCAAAAGGCTTCTTCTTCTTTATAGGCTATCAATAGCTGCCTCTTTAGGTCAAGGATTTCTTCGGTAGAAGCGGACTCGTCAGTGTGGGCGATGTCAATCTTTTCTTTTAATTCTTTGATGAGAATTTCAGAATTAGTTTGTGTACTTTTCTTCCAAACCGATATAGTCTTCCGACAGTTTTGGATACGGGATGAAAATGAAGAATGGCCTCTCGGGATTTCTAGGTTCCATCCACTCAAGATTGCTTCTTTAAGGCCCGGTTTGCCTATCCAACGTTTATCAAATAGGAAACCTCGCCTTCTTTTTTCGGGTTTATTTAGAATGGAGGCCAAGAGAGGTCTGTGGTCCGAACCCCACATTTTAAGATACTCCACATTGGTGTGGGAAAAAATATTGTGCCAATCTTCGTTACCTAATGCTCTATCTAAGCGACATTTAATTAAGCCTTTTCTTCTCCGACCAATCCAGGAAAGCGGGTCCCCTTGATAAGGAAATTCAAGAAAACCGCAACATTCTATCATTGCTCGGAAAGGAAGGAAGGAAGCTTCTGATCGTTTTTTCCCTCCACTTTTCTCATGGTTCCCTATGATCTCGTTAAAGTCTCCAATTATGAACCATGGACCAGAACGGGAAATGCCTATACGAATAAGTCTTTCCCATACATAAGCTCGGAATTTAACTACCGGATCACCATAAATAAAAGTCATAAAAACGCGATTTCCATCGATAATAGTCTCAATATCAATCAAACGGTCATCCAAACATAGTATCTTAACCGGAAAATCCTTTCAAAAATAGTTTTTAACTTATTATTTTGAGATACATAATTTTAACTTATAGTTCATCTTCAACGTCTGTACAAGATTATATCCCGGATTATGGTTATACGCCTTCAACCTATACCTCTAGATTTTGTTTCAGAAACTTAGTCAGCTTTCGTCTTAGAAAAGCTAATTTCAGACAACATCCTAATCATGCCCTCAGAAATTCATCCTTCAATATCCACAAAGTTCATTTCTATAAAAATCGATATGTCGAAAGTTTTTGACCTTAAAATGGGATTACCTCAAGGTCTTGTTACCTACTTTGGGTTTACAAGAAATGGGTCATATAGGTTATGACTTGTATCTTTACAGTTACTTTCTTAGTCCTTATAAATGACCAACAGTTCGGCATCATCTCCCCAGAGTGTGGTATGAGAATGGGGGGTCTTTTATCGTCGTTCCTATTTTTCATGTGCATGTAAGGTCTATTTCATCTTCTAAATCAAGCTGAATCTAAGGGATCAGTTAATGGCATTCGCTTCTCTGACGAAGGACCTTCAATACATCACATGTTATTTGCAGACAATATCCTTTTTATATGCAAGGCTAAGAAAGATCAATGCAAATATATCATGGAAATACTCAGAAGATATGAGGAAGCAACAAGTCAGTCAATCAATTTATCCAAATCGGCTATCACATTTGGAAAGAATGAGGAAGAATATGAACACCTCATGATAAAAGAGATCTCGGGCATAGAAAAAGGAGGTACATGCACATATCTCGGATTGCCAAAATGCTTTAGCGGGTCAAAAATCGAGTTCATGTACTACATATAAGACAAGTTAAAGTCAAGACTCCCGGGCTCGTTCTCTCGCAGCTTATCTCTCGGGGGAAAAGAGGTTCTGTTAAAGGCAATCGCGATGGCCCTTCATGTATACGCCATGTCATGTTTTAGACTTCCAAAAGCTACCATTACAAAGCTTACTAATGCTATGGCAGATTTTTGGTAAAACTCTTTAGAGAAAAAACGAAAGATTCATAAGGTTGGTTGGGAAAAGCTTTGCTTATCCAAAAAATATGGGGTCTTGGGTTCAAGGATATTCAAAGCTTCAACCAAGATGCTTTGGAAAAGCAAGCTTGGAGACTCCTCCAAAATCCAAACAACTTATTTGCAAGACTGTACATAAGCAGATATTTTAACAACAATGGATTCCTCCATGCCTCAGTTGGTTCTCTACCCTCTTTTGTGTGGCGGAGCATAACCTTTACAAGAGAGTTTCTCTTGACAGGTTTGAGCAAGTCGGTTGGAAATGGTAAGTCTATGTATGTGTGGACTAATGCGTGGATCTTAGACGGAACAATGAGCAAACTTTTGATCAAAAATTCGCTAATCAACATTGATCTTAAGGTCTATGATTTGATTGACTTCAATAACAGACTTTGGAAAAAAGATTTGTTGAATGAGATTTTCTTTCCAAACAAAGTCAGGCTGATTATGGCAACAAAAAAAAAAAAAAAGTCTCTGGCATTGATGATTTCTGGGTTTAGTTCCATATTATGATTGAGGAGTCGGTCATATCGGGTTACTAGTTAGCTTTTCAGGTAAACATAGCTCCCTTCGCAGGGGTGACGGGCTCACGTGCCCCGGTTACTTTTATTAAAATTTTGTTTTCACCTTAGGCATGTTGAATCACATTGCTCAATGGCTTCTGATGCCCCCCACCCATTGAAGTCCAGAGGAGGTTTGATGCCCCCGTCTCCAATTTTTTCTTTAGGTCATTTGTTGTATTTTCTTCTATTTTTGTCGTTCTAGTTTCCCATGTAAGAGCATGTACATCTATGCATCTTAGCTTAAGTTTCTCACAAAAACCAAGGCAATATGCATTAAAAATAAATCAGTTTGGCTAATTAAGTTAAGAGTCGGTCCTTAATTTAGGATTTTAGTATCCCGGTTCTTAACAACGTGGCACTCTTTCATTGGTCTTTTTTTTTTCCTGGCAAAAGCCTTTGATCTTGTAGATATCGAGCTTCCATTTTCACAGCCATGGTGGTTGTCACCCACATCTCCACTTCTTCCCTCCAAATCTCTCCTTCCTTCTTTCACCTCCACCTCCGAATTCCCGCCACATCCCCTACTTCCTCTCGCATCAAACGCGAAGACAGAGGAGGAGGAATCGCCTTGTCAATCCGAGCTTACATAGAGAAACCCAACTCCATCTCCAGCTTCGCCAACACAGTCATCGGTTCTCTCCCTGTTATCGGACTCCTCGCCAGGATCCTCAGCGACGAAGGCGGCGTCGGAAGAGATCTCGTCGATTTCTCTTCTCCAGCCAGAAGATTCTTCCCCAACAGTTAAGCCCTTGGATCAATTTTATGAATTTTCTAATTGGGCTAAAGAGTGTGAAACATTGTTTTATGATCCCATGTTTTCTGTTAGATTTTAGGGTTCTCTTTTCCTTAGTCGATTGAAAGTTTCTGCTTTATAATTCTCATGATCATATATGATTAACTCTGTGAATTTTTGTTTATGCGCGTTAATTAAACCATTCTTGATGATGTTGCAAGTAACAGGTTATAAAGGACACATCAAGTGAGTCACACAGAAGCTTCTGTGAAATCAGATTTTTTTTATTCTGGATTTTGTTATTGAAATGGCAAACGAGGAGCTGGTGAAGCCAGAGAACACTGCCTTCTCATTTAGACATGATCATTTTACTGGAATTCGACAAAACTATGAGTTGTTTCCTAGTCATGACTACAACTCCGCATTTGATCAGCTACTAGATATCAACCTCCAGATTGGTTCTTCCTATGAGGAAACTTAGGTTTGGAACCATTTCCAGCAACACAAAGCAATTGCTCTTCAATACTCAAGGATTGATCACAACGATGAAACGGAAGAAGTGGTAGATGGGAAATAAAATGATAGCTTTCTTTCTTTTCCTGTTAACGATGACTCTGCAACTTCTGAGATTGATAAATCAACTGCAGCTGAGGCCATAGGAGCTAGCCAGAAGCAAGAATATCAAGAGATCGATGATAACTTAGACTTGTCCATGCGTACTCCTGGCTCTCAGGACTGGCCTATGCCCAGTGCAGGTACTGAGTATGAGGTGGTTGTTGGTATGGAATTTTCAGATGCAAATGTCTGTAGGAGAGAAGAACGACCCTGAATTTGCAAAGAAGCTTGCTGCAGATGTTTATGTTAACGATGCATTCAGAACTGCTCATAGAGTTCATGCTTCCACTGAGGGAGTTGCTGAATACTTGAAGCCTTCAGTCACCGGTTTCCTCATGCAGGAGGTGGTTTGCAGCATCTATTCAACAGTGTCTTGTTATTAGCAGTGTTTATACTGATTAGACTGTTACTCGATTTAATGTTTTAGGAACTTGATTACCTTGTTGGAGCTGTGGCAAACCCGAAGAAGCCTTTTGCTGCCATAGTTGCCATAGTTGGATGAGCAATTTTTGATGCTGCCACCGAGGGAGGAACTTGATCTTTCCAAAGCTTCTCCTCCATTTCAATTAAAATATTTAAAAAAATAATATTTTTTTAAAGTTAAGAACCTCATTTAGAGGTTCATCAATGGATGATCAAAAAAACAATGGGTTCTTAACTATTCCAAACCACTTAAAAACATTAAAAAATTCTTAAGAACCCCATAATGGG